>JAMXBD010003301.1:0-127918 GCA_024138025.1 Combretum micranthum
TATGATTAAATCCTTTTTCTAACAACTTCGGGAGATCGAATTGAAAATTCTTGTGGCAAGAGCTCATTATAAAGAGTATGTTATAAGGGATAATACTAGAATGCGGAAAGTACCATTCTGGCACCAAGATCTTATCACAAAATTATTGTATTAGCTAATCATGTAACAATAGTCAATAGTTATAAATATAGCTATAAATTACATTAATCATACATAGTACACTTGCTTACAGACCTGTGTGTCTGTACTAAGGATTCAAGTTGAAAGGAATTATAAATGAGAGAAAAGGTAGAAAAAGGTTTTTAACCCCTGTGTTGTTGAAAAGCATTTTGAAGAGTTGAAGACTCACTTGAAGAAGTCTCAATCATCTTCAATCTAGAATATTCTAGGGTTTCATTAAGAAAAGAAATACAGAGAGAGTTAAAAGGAGAAGGAACTTATCTTCTTTTGGCTAAAAAGTGGCAGAATACGCTAGAAGTCTTAGGATTAGGAATAGGAGTTAGGCCTTTCGGGTGGGCTTGTCAATATTGGTGCTCTCGTCCATGGCGACTAGATCATAAGAGGAAATTGCAAAAATTGCAACCTATGGTTTACGCTATTACAGAATCAGTAAAATCCATCAAGTTCAATTTCAAGAAAAACTACATAACAACTAAGTTACAAGATCACATGGCTTCAAGTTCAAAGTTTCATTGAATTCTTTACAAAGAAAGTAGATAAGTAGATCCGAATCAGAACTGTTCTGATAATCATAATACTCATTCTACAAATAGTTGTTTTTTTCATATGTTACTGTCCTTGGTAACCTGTTGAAAGGAATGAAGTTAGAAATTCCAAAATTTGGTGATGATTGTAGACACCTCATTTTGACATTTCTTTTTGTCAAAATAAATATAAGCTTATATCATAATTAAATCAATTGAATTTTTTGCAAATTATAAAATTAAATTAGGAATGAAATTTAGAAAAATAAATCAATAGAAATAAATACAATGGATGTAATATGGATAATTATATAGTATAATGTAATTTCAAAAATTCGTTAAAAAAAAAAATAAAAAAGTTACTGTTCATGTCTCCTACCTCCGCCGCCAATGGGATGTTTCAAGTCCATTTTTGACACATTTTCAAACCTGTTTTTTACAAAGCAATACATATTTTGAAACTAGTCTCGCGGAGTACTTCTTTTGATATATAATTTGCATTTTTAAACCATTATTTCAAATCCGGACTTGAAGTTAGAAAAAAATTCGTTTTTACATTTCCAAAAAAAGCTCAAATCTCCGATTTTTTCGCTCAAAACGTGTTTGAACATTAACATTATAACGTTAATGATAGCTAATGCAATTTACTACCGTTTCAGTCCGATTTTTTAGAATAAAAATAAAAATAAGATATGAAACCCTAGATCTACAAATAGAGGAAAAAATAGAAAAGAAAAACAGAGATACGAAAACAAAAAAAAGAGCACAAAAAAGAACCAGATTCTTATGATTTAGGTTTTGGAAGTTTTTTAGAAACTTCGATTTTAAGCTTTTTAGTGAAGTTTCATTGGTACGAAAAGACTCTGGTCGCTGCCCGACCCGATTTGATCGGAATCTGCTACTTTTTTTAAATTGGCCGCTGGAACCTCGGCCGTTTTCGTTCCCCTGTGCGTGGTGGCCGAATCGGACGGAGCCCATCGTCAGAGTTCATCCTCGCAAGTTGTTGTCGCCGACGTTCCCCTGGTGCGTTCTCCTCCAGAATTCCAGCATAGCGCGCGTCCGTAGACCTCTCCTGCAGGTAAGTTCAATAATAATAATAATAATAATAATAATAATAAAATAATATATTATGATATTAAAAATAGGAAATTAAAAATAAAAAAATTACTATATGATTATATTTTCAAAATCTGTTATGAATATTATATATATATATATTATTAAAAAAATTCAAAATATGTAAAATTAGTATTAGTTTGAATCATGATAGTATAGTCATTATAATTAATTTTTTTTCCTTCTTTTCTTGTCAATAAATGAAATTGTCTTGTTCTAAAAAATATTGGATTGAAATTTAGGTGTTTATTTTTTTTTTGCCATGATCGATCTTGCTATGATAGTGTATAATCCTTTCACCTTTTCTTTGTGACATCGTTTTGTAATATTATGATTTTTGTCAACTTTGAATAATGAGATCTTGCAAATATTTGACATAAAAATTGTATTGATAACTTGATGAAAATCTTGATTTGGCTAAAGTTTGTTTATACCATGATTTTGAAATTATTAAAAAAACCTGATTTCGTTATCAATATGCAATGTAATTAGAAACTTTGATATAATGTTAATATCATGTATGAAGTTTACCTAGTTATTGAATATGAGTTTCTTGTTAACATTGATATTTTATTAATTTTATATATGATGATATATTGATTTAATTAATGTGCTTGACAATTGCCATGATATATAATTTTAATCCATTATTCAAATCTTTTTTATCACTTAGAAAAGTCAATTTTTATAAAATTGTTAAAACATAACTCGATAGTCCTTTTTGCATTGATATGGTAATGATTTTTTTTTTGTATAAAATGATCATGTTAGGTACTTGTTCGTAGAATTACATTAAGATCTTGTTATTGATAATATAACTATAATCATGCCCTAATCATAAGGAATATATGAATTTTTTTTTTAGAGTTTTAGGTTTATAATATTTGAAATTGTGTGATCATGTATGATGATGATAGTCATTAATATTCCTTTTATGCCATGATATAGTGATGACCTTGATTGTAATAATATTGAATTTTATAATTTCAGCATATACGAAACCATTGAAATCTTGCCCTTCATAATGTATTTCAATGATATATAAATCTTGATTATGCCATGATATTGCTTTGTTGAAATTAGCTTGTTAAATATTGATATTCCTTATAATTTTTTATTCTTGATGATATGCATGATATGTGGTTATGATTTCTTGTTCAAAATTTTTGTCACTAGAAAAGTCCATTTTTATAAAAAAAAAACCTAAAATTGATAATTTAGGATCTATATTGAAAATTAATTTTTTAAAATAATAAAATTTAATAAACTTAAAGCGAAAAGATTTCGAAAAATTTTAAAATTAACCAACAAACTAAATTTTTCTAAAAGAACTACGTGGTCTGATCGATTAGCGGGTACGTAGGCACCTAAATGGGCGACTTAAAATATGAAAAAATTATTTTTGTGAATTTATTTGATTTGTTTAGTTTAGAATATATGAATATTGATAGAATTTGATAAGATTTGATTAATTTGAATATTTCGAGTTTTTAGATTATATATATTGATGGAATTTGATTAGTATTTTTGTGCATATTAGACATATGTTTAGTTAATTAGATTGATAAATAGTTTAGATTTTGAAATTAGGGTTTAAAAGAAAGCAATTTAAATATGGAAAGTTAAAGTGGTAACCGTTTAGGTTTTAATAGGTTAGCCCCCGAACTCAAGTTAATTTCTGGTTCTCGTTTTCAAAAAAACGATTTTTTTCGCAGATCAGTAGCAAAACCAAAATCAACCTACCCATTGGTTTTGGTTTATTTTTTTTCTCGACTTTAGTCGAGTGGCGACTCCAAAATTTTTAAAAATTCAAAATTTCCTTTAATTCTTAGTCGAGGATTCGTATTGAATGGGTTAGGGTTTAGTACGAATCGGATTAAAGGAAATCGAAAAACCAGGCTCGACAGCTTGGCGACTCCACTGGGGACTTTTTAGAGGGCTAGCCACTTTATGCTTTTCATATATAAATTGCTTCTTTTTTTTTTATCTTGTATATTTGTAGATATTTGTGCTAACCGTGTGCTTATGTGCAGATATTATCTATATAGAGTTGTTGGAGGGGATATTTTTTTGAAAAAAAATGTGTGCTAGATGTGGTCAAACCCGGGCCACCTTAGGTAACTTAGGACGGGAGGCACCAGTAGGTCTCGGGTGTTGTGGTTACCCACCATTCGAGACACGAATTAGCCTCCCACTCCGGTTAATGTGGCCCATGGCCCATTAATTGGGGGACCTTTAGAACCCACCCTTCTTGCATTCACTACAAAGGAGATGATGATCAAGCTTTGTGTAGCCAATCAAAATTTTTTCAAAATTTCTTTACAAAACAAAAGCTGAATTTATAGGAGTTAACTTTCCCTTGTAATCCGTTATGTAAATGTGTCTTGTAAATCCTTGTAACCGTTTTTGTCTTTGTATTCAGTTTAGTGTACCATGAAAATGTATATACCGTGTTGTAACACATCTCTTTGTAATAGGTAGAATAAAGAAATGGCGTTTGGTTTAGGATAAAATTTTCTTTGTTTAGGTCATGTATTTGACTCCTTGAGTAAATTCAGCTTTAATGAAATAAAATGGTTTTTTGCTACAAAGTTTCATCATCTCAATTTACATGCGCATGCGTTTTTTTTTTATATATATATTCTTGTCTCTACATGTTCTTGTATATTCTTTGCTACCGTTTATTTGTTTTTGTGTATATATTAACCGCTAACCGTTTGCTCATTTTGTTGAGAATCATATAATAAATATATAATAATATATACATTTTCTTCACTAAACTATGGAAATTTTGTTTTTGAACAACAGTTTCTAAAAGATAGCTCCTAAACGGTCAGACCCGGTTCGAAGTCCGATCATCACTAGGTCTAAATCCAGAATGGCTAGCAACAACGACAATAATTCTGGTAATTCCAATGCGATGTCCGAGCAAAGGCTCACTACTTTGGAACAAATGAACCTTCTCACGCAAAACCTTAAGGCCCCTCAAGATACTACCGCAGGACATTCCGAGGTAAAGAAAGGAACTGATAGTCAACTATTGAGGAACAAGTAATTAATCATGAACCACTAGCCATTGTGAAACCGATTCTTCTGAGTTTAAGAAGGAAATTGAGGCTCAAAACAAAGAAATGGAGAAAAGGCTTCTTTCTCAATTCAATGAGAAACTCAAAGTTTTTGAGAAAATGGAAGGATTTGATCAAACTGGAATCACAAGCTTTCCTACAATCGAAGCGGGAGCTTTCCCGAGAAGTTCAAGATTCCCGACTTTGAAAAGTATGATGGTACTGGTTGTCCAAAGTTGCATACTAGGCTCTATGTGAGGAAGATGAGCCGGTACACTCAATATGAGCAATTCATGATCCAAACTTTTCAGGATAGCCTTACCGGTCCAGCTTTAGCATGGTATGCTCATTTGGATCTTGATGAGATTAATACTTGGGACAAATTGGCTAGGGCTTTCTACAATCAATATAAGTTCAATATTGAAGTGGCCCCTTCTATGTGGGATTTAAGTAATATGAGGAAGAAGAAAGATGAGTCCTTTAAGGAATATGCTCAAAGATGGAGATCAATGGCATCTATGGTATCTACCCCTATCCCGGAGAAAGATTTGACATTCACTTTCATCAATACTTTAGAAGAACCTTCTTTACTCATCTCATTGGACACACTACTGCTAATTTCTCTGAGATAGTATTGGCCGGGTGTAGAATTGAAAGTGCCATTATTACCGGGAGGATCCACGTAGAGAAAAAGGCTACAAATTTCAAGTACTCCAACAATAACAAAGGGAAGGATACCACTGTAGTGTAGTCAGCTCAACCCCATACACTAAACCTACTCAATCCTACACCTACCAACAAACCCCAAACACTAATCAACCCTTCACCCGTCACAACAACCACAATCCCAAAACCAACCATTCAATAGACCCAGAAGACAGTTCACCAAAATTCCCGTACCCCTTAGCCAAGTTCTAGCCCGGCTTAGAGCTGACAATCTGATCACCTTTGAAACACCTAGAGAAGACTACAAACCCAGATATTATAACCCCGAGCAAAAATGCGATTATCATTTGGGGCAAATAGGTCATTCTACTGACTATTGTTGGAGGCTTCGGAACAAGATTCAAGACCTCATTGATGCTAAATTGGTCCAACTAGATTTCATTGAAACCCCGACCCCTAATGTCAACACCAATCCTCTCCCAAACCATGGGCCCACGATCAACATGATCACGATTGAAGAACCCGAGCCTTTTATCGGAATGATCCAGTCCAATCCAAAGAAGATAGTTATCCAATGTCAAGGAGAGCAGAAAGAAGCCCCATATGAGGTGAAATCGATGAGGTATCAATTCCATGTGCCCATTGCACCGAAAGACTATAAAGCCGCCCCGTTCAACTATCAAGCTGTTAATCAAGTTCCTAGGCCCATGGTCGGAAAACTTGGGAAAGCTTCAGAGCCCGAAAGAGAGAAAACATTAGCAGAGGAATTCTTCCCACTAAGAAAAGATAAGAAAAAGGAGGAGGAATCTGATGAGAAAACAGCCTTGACCAAGATTATGAAGATAAGTGATTATAAGATTGCTGATCAACTCGCTAAAGTCCCGGCTCAAATATCCTTAATGGGTTTGTTAATGACTTCTGAAAAACACCGGGAGGCTCTCTTTAAGATACTCCAACAAATCAAGGTTCCCGAAGGTGTTGCTACTGAAACAATGGAACATGTAGTAAATTCGGTATTTGCTTTGGATCAAATCTCTTTCTCACCTGATGAGTTGGGAGCAGAAGGCACTCAACACACGAAGCCCCTATTCATAATGGCCAAATGTAATGGAATGATTGTAGCCCGAGTCCTCATCGATAATGGGTCGTCTTTGAATGTTTGTCCATTGGCTACTTTGAACTTACTTGGTATCGATGCATCTAACCTCCGGTCCAGTTCTACTATTGTTAGAGCTTTTGATGGATCCAAGAGAGGCATATCAGGAGAAATAGACTTGGAAGTTACTATTGGCCCACAAGACTTTACTATTCCGTTCCAAGTTCTAGACATACCAAGATCATTCAATTTGTTGCTTGGAAGGCCTTGGATTCACTCAGCTGGGGCAATACCGTCTAGTCTGCATCAGATGGTCAAGTTTATAACAAATGGACAAATCGTTACGGTTAGGAGAACAAGACCATGCTATCTTCAAAGACACTGCTATACCCTATATTGGCGAAGAAGGATCCGAAGACTTTGGTTTACAAATCTTTGAAGAAGCCAATATGATTCAAAAGAGGGACATTTAGGGACATTTGGACTGGGATATGTCCTACTCCGGTTGAGATAGAAGAGATGAAAAAGAAAGCCCGAAAGAAGAAAGGAGAAGAATGGTATAATACCCCTATGAGTCTCCAGATATCAAAGTCACATTCCCACAACCGGCTCATGTCCAGAAACCAGATACTGCATCGGTTCTGGAGCCTTCTTGCAGCTCCCGTCCAGTTCGGGAGTTGAATAATTGGTTCACTATCCCCCTTAATAACTCTAGGGTTACCTTTGAGTAAGGGTTGAATTCATGAAGGGTTTTATGTTTTGTTTCTTTTATCAATTGCTCAAATGTACTCCATGAATCATAGTCATTAATAAAGATTCTTTGTTTCTTTCATTCTTTTCTCTTTTCTCTCACATTTCTTCTTTTTCTCTTTCTTTACCTTGCCTTTTTTCAGATCTGATGATAATGGTGAAAGTAAGAGATATCTTGCCGATAGATAACGAAAATACTGATATCATTTCTAACCCTAATGAGTTAGTCGTTGAACATGACATTAGTGATCACACTGGGATAGAGAAAAGTTGGCAAAAATATGAACAAGGCAGAATTGAGATCAGTGAACCTACAGAAGTAGTGAATGTTGGAACTGAAGATGAGCCTAAAAATTTGAAAATAGGCACCACCTTATCCGCTGAGCAACGAGAAAGATTGATAAGATTATTGACTGATTACTTA
Organism: Combretum micranthum; assembly: GCA_024138025.1. Taxonomy (NCBI): domain Eukaryota; kingdom Viridiplantae; phylum Streptophyta; class Magnoliopsida; order Myrtales; family Combretaceae; genus Combretum; species Combretum micranthum. The sequence continues at coordinate 7,822 of JAMXBD010003301.1, forward strand.
GACGTGTTTGCATGGTCCTACGAAGATATGCCTGGTTTGGATACCTCTATAGTGGTTCATAAATTACCAACTAAAGCAGATATCAAACCAAAGAAGCAAAAATTAAGACGATTTAGACCAGATATCTTGCTCAAGATTAAAGAAGAAGTAAAGAAATTGTTGGAAGTCGGTTTTATAGAGGTATCCGATTATCCTGAATGGGTGGCTAATGTGGTCCGGTACTTAAAAAGAATGGAAAGGTTAGAGTTTGTGTAGACTTTCGCGATTTAAACCAAGCCACGCCCAAAGATAATTTCCCCTTACCTCACATAGATGTCTTGGTGGATAATACGGCTAGAAACCATCTATTTTCATTCATGGATGGCTTTTCGGGATATAATCAGATTAAAATGGCAGAAGAGGATAAAACAAGACAACCTTCATTACTACTTGGGGAACATTCTGCTACAAAGTCATGCCTTTCGGCCTTAAAAACGCCGGGGCAACATATCAAAGGGCGATGGTACCTTGTTTCATGACATGATGCATCAAGAAGTTGAAGTATATGTGGATGATATGATTGCTAAGTCTAAGGAAGATGAGGATCATGTGGAAATATTGAGGAAATTATTTGATAGATTACGGAAATTCCATCTTAAGTTGAATCCCGAAAAGTGTACATTTGGGGTGACCTCAGGGAAGTTGTTGGGATTCGTAGTCAGTCAACAAGGAATAGAAGTTGACCCGGATAAAGTTAAAGCCATACTTGAATTACCTCCCCCGAAGACGATCAAAGAGGTCAGGGGCATATTGGGACGCTTGAATTACATTGCTCGGTTTATATCTCAATTAACCGACAAATGTCGCCCTCTATTCAATTGTTGAGGAAAAATGCAGCTATTGATTGGGATAAAGATTGTCAAGAAGCATTTGAAAATCAAGCAATATCTGATGAATCCACCAGTGTTAGTAGCACCAACACCTGGTCGCCCTCTTTTCCTATATTTGACGGTACTTCCTGAATCAATGGGAGGTATGCTTGGACAGAAAGATGAAGATGGGAAAGAACGGGCTATTTACTATTTGAGTAAGAAATTCACTGAAGGAGAACAGAAGTATACTGAAGTGGAAAGAACCTGTTGTGCCGTGGTGTGGATCATGCACAGACTGAGACAATATACATTGTATTATTCTATCGAGCTTTATACGAAACATGATCCGTTGAAGTATTTGGCTCAGAAACCAGGGTTGATTGGGAGAATTTCCAAATGGCAGATGTTGTTATCAGAATTTGATATCACTTATGTGAATCAAACTCAGTTAAAGGTCAAGCACTTGTAGATCAACTAGCCGAAAACCCGGTTGAAGATAAGTGATTGATGGAGAAGCTCAATTCCCGGATGAAGGCATATTGCTGGCAGATAAAGAATCAGAACAGTCACTCTAAATGGAAGTTATACTTTGATGGAGCAGCTAATGTATGCGGATGTGGAATTGGGGCAGTCTTAATATCACCAGATGGTAAACAATACCCCGCTTCAGCAAGATTGACTTTCCCTTATACTAATAATGTGGCAGAATACGAGGCTTGCATCATGGGCCTCAAGATGGCACTTGACATGGAATAGATGATCTTGAAGTATATGGAGACTCCTCTCTCATCATCTTTCAAACACGAGGAGAATACAAGACGAAGGATGCAAAATTGGTGCCTTATCATCAATTTACTAGAATTGGCACAAATTCAAAGAAATATCATTCACTTATATGCCAAGAAACCAGAACCAGTTCGCGGATGCATTAGCCACATTAGCATCTATGATTCAAATCACTGATGGAGTTGAGATCCAGCCCTTAAAGGTTCGCATTGAGGAAGAACCGGCATTTTGCTTGAATACCGAGGAAGTCCCAAGGAAAGATCCCTGGTATGCTAATATCAAAGAATTCCTCCAAGATGGCAAATACCCTGAAAATGCTTCAACTAAGGAGCGAAGAACACTAAGACGCTTAGCAGTTCATTTCATGCTCAGTGGTAATACATTATACAAAAAATCATTTGATACTACTCTCTTGAGATGCGTAGATGAGGCGGAAGCAGATATGTTGATGAGGAAGTCCATGAAGGGATATGTGGACCTCACATGAATGGATATATGCTAGCTAAAAAGATTATGAGGATGGGTTACTTCTGGATAACTATGGAATCAGATTGTATTAAACACGTGAGACATTGCCACTTGTGCCAGATATACTCCAACAAGATGAATGCTCCTCCAAAGAATTGCAGTCATTATCTTCACCTTGGCCCTTCTCAATGTGGGGTATGGACATGATAGGACCAATTTCGCCAAAAGCCTCAAATGGTCACCGATTTATATTAGTGGCGATCGACTATTTTACTAAATGGGTTGAAGCATTCTCATACGCTAATGTTACCAAAGGAGTAGTTGTCAAGTTCATCAAGAGAGATATCATAGCCAGATATGGAGTCCCTGATACAATCATTACAGACAATGGTACCAATTTGAACAACAAATTAATGTCTGAATTGTGCCAAAACTTTGGATCAAACATCGGAACTCTACCCCATATCGACCTCAGATGAATGGGGCAGTTGAAGCAGCCAACAAGAACATCAGGAAAATAATAGAGAAAATGGCTATCACTTACAAAGATTGGCACGAGATGCTACCCTTTGCACTCATGGCCTATCGAACATCCATAGGTATCAACAGGGGCAACCCCTATTCATTAGTATATGGTGGAAGCAGTTTTGCCAGTTGAAGTTGAAATTCCATCACTCAGAATATTGGCAGAAACGAATTGAATGAAGCTGAATGGTGAGAAATAGGATTGATCAGTTAAATCTCATTGATGAAAGGAGGATGACCGCCTTATATCATGGTCAGCTTTACCAGCAAAGAAGAATCGCTCGAGCATTCAATAAGAAAGTTCGCGAGAAATTTCAAAGAAGGAGACTTAGTCTTGAGAAAAGTACCCCAAGTTCAAGATCCTAGAGGAAAGTTTACTCCTAATTACGAAGGACCATATGTAGTAAAGAGGTGTGTTACCTGGTGGTGCACTGATATTGACTAGAGTGGATGGTCCAATTTGAAAGACCCTGTAAATTCTGAGCGGTCAAGTGTTGTACTCTTGAGAAATTAATGAAAATTCTATCAAGTTCAGAAACGTGTTGACTACTTTGTCTATGTGTGATCTAATTTTGTTATCTATCGACAAAAGATATCTCTAGCAGTCCCAATCATCAGATCAGTCATTGACCATCCACTTTAATTGATAAGCTTTCTTCATCCTTATTCTCTCAAATTTTTAAAACATGAGTGTACATGAGAGAGAGATTTGGGCAATTCATAAAGTTATAAAAACATTTAATACTTTGAGATTTGATCTTTTCTTAAAGCAATGCCTATTTCAAACCAATAACATAAGAAGTCGATTTTAAGCTGCAAAGTAAGGGAGATACAAAGAACCATCTCCTGTATCATTCTGACATCAAGACCATCAAAAGAATACAGTTACCATCAAAAGACAAACAGAGATACTCAATTCAAAGGATAGCCACTGTGAATGTGCTCTAACCCGATGGAATAAACCTAGTGATGAGCGGACTTCACCAAGTGGTCTGACAAGTTTAGAAGCTTCTATAAGAATATGGTAAGTTTTGAAAAAAAAAAAGAGATAATAAAATGAATATATTGCTAGAATTAAGTTTTTCAGGAAATTAACTCTAGAAGCCATGCGAATCATGAAGAAATCAAGATCTCAGGACATGAGATTTGGGGATCAGAACATGAGACCCAGTTCAAGGAATGCATAACCAAATCAAATGCCAGCTCAAGGAGCGCGTTTGAATCAAATCATAGGCCAGCTCAAGAAGCGCCTATCCAAATCAGGTGCCAGCTCAAGGAGTGCGCTTGAACCAAATCAAATGCCAGCTCAAGAAGCGCGCTTAAACTAAATCAAATGCCAGTTCAAGAAGCGCGTTTGAACCAAATCATAGGCCAGCTCAAGGAGCGCCATCCAAATCAAGTGCCAGCTCAAGGAGCGCGCTTGAATCAAATCTAGACAAATGCCAACTCTATGAATGCGTTTGAACCAAATCATAGGCTAGCTCATGGAGCGCCTATCAAATCAAGTGCCAGCTCAAAGAAAGCGCGCTTGTATCAAACCTAAATCAATTGCTAGCTCAAGGAGCGCCTATCCAAATTAAGTGCCAGCTTAGGGAGCGCAGCTTAAGGAGCGCGTTTGAAACCAATCAAATGCTAGCTCAAGGAGCGCTTATCAAATTAGGTGCCAGCTTAAGAGAGCGCTTGTATCAAATATAAGACAATGTTAGCCAAGAAGCAACCCAATTCAAAGGCATTTCAGAACATGAAGCATCTTCGCAGAACATGCGAAACGTTTCAAGAGTCTTTTCAAGCTTAAGGATCGCTAGCTCAGAGGAGCGCCTTCTTTGTTTTCAAGCTTAAGGATCGCTAGCTCAGAGAAGCGCTATCTTTCTCTCCAAGAATATGAATGTCTTTGCTCAAGAAGCGATTCAACGAGCATATAGAACATAAAAAGCTCTCACCCCGCTCAAGAAGTGGGAATTCCGATAAGGTAAAGTCAAAATGAGGTCTACTTTATCTTTGTGATCAGGTTTTGACAAACCTCATCACAAAGAAGGGCAGCTGTAGACACCTTATTTTGATTTTTTTTTTTTGTCAAAATAAATACTAAGCTTAATATACACATAATTAAATCAATTGAAATTTTTGCAAATTATAAATGTTAAAATTAGGAATGAAAATTAGAAAAATAAATCAATAGAAATAAATACAATGGATGTAATATGGATAATTAATATAGTATAATGTAATTTCAAAATTCGTAAAAAAAAAAAAGTTACTGTTCATCGTCTCCTACTTCCGGCCGCCCGATGGGGTATTTTCAAGTCCATTTTTGACCAGTTTTTTACAAAGCAAATACATATTTTGAAACTAGACACGGAGTACTTCATTTTGATATATAATTTGCATATTTTCATAAACCATAACTATTTCAAATCCGGACTTGAAGTTTGAAAAAAATTAGTTTTTACATTTCCGAAAAAAGCTCAAATCTCCGATTTTTTCACTCAAAACGTGTTTGAACGTTAACATTATAACGTTAATGACAGCTAATGCAATTTACAACTGTTTCAGTCTAGTTTTTTAGGATAAAAATCAAAATAAGATATGAAACCCTAGATCTATAATAGAGAAAAAAATAAAAGAAAAACAGAGACACGAAAACAAAAAAAAGAACACAAAAAAGAACCAGATTCTTATGATTTAGGTTTTGGAAGCTTTTTAGAAACTTCGATTTTAAGCTTTTTAGCGAAGTTCGAGTTAATTTGTATGGAAAGACTCTGGTCGCTGCCCGACTCGATTTGATCTGAATCTGCTGTTTTTTTTTTAAATTGGCCGCTGAAACCTCTGCGTTTTCGTTCCCCTGTGCGTGGTGGCCGAATCGACTGGAGCCCATCGTCGGAGTTCATCCTCGCAAGTCGTTGTTGCTGACGTTCCCCTGCATGCGTTCTCCTCCCAGAATTCAGCATGCAGCGCGCGTCCGTGGACCTCTCCTGCAAGTAAGTTCAAATAATAATAATAATAATAATTAATAATAATAATAATAAAATAATAATAATATTAAAAATAGGAAATTAAAAATAAGAAAAATAAAAAAATTACTATATGATTATATTTTCAAAATCTGTTATGAATATATTATATTATTTTTTTAAAAAAATTCAAAATATGTAAAATTAGTATTAGTTTGAATCATGATAGTATAGTCATTATAATTATTTTTTTTCTTTCTTTTCTTGTCAATAAATGAAATTGTCTTGTTCTAAAAAATATTAAATTGAAATTTAGCGTTTTTTTTTTTTTGCCATGATCGATCTTGCTATGATAGTGTATAATCCTTGCACCTTTTCTTTATGATATCGTTTTGTAATATTATGATTTTGTCAAACTTTGAATAATGAGATCTTGCAAATATTTGACATAAAATTATATGATAACTTGATGAAAATCTTGATTTGGCTAAAGTTTGTTATACCATGATTTTGAAATTATTAAAAAAACCTGATTTCGTTATCAATATGCAATGTAATTAGAAACTTTGATATAATGTTAATATCATGTATGAAGTTTACCTACGTTATTGAATATGAGTTATATTGTTAACATTGATATCTTTTAGTATTTTTTATATGATGATATATTGATTTAATTAATGTGCTTGACAATTGCCATGATATATAATTTTAATCCATTATTCAAAATCTTTTTATCACTTAGAAAGTCAATTTTATATAAATTGTTAAAACATAACTCGATAGTCCTTTTTGCATTAATATGGTAATGATTTTTTTTTTTGTAATAAAATTGAATCATGTTAGGTACTTGTTCGTAGAATTACATTAAGATCTTGTTATTGATAATATAACTATAATCATGCCCTAATCATAAGGATATATGAATTTTTTTTTTAGAGTTTTAGGTTTATAATATTTGAAATTGTGTGATCATGTATGATGATAGTCATTAATATTCCTTTTATGCCATGATATAGTGATGACCTTGATTGTATAATATTGAATTTTATAATTTCAGCATTACGAAACCATATTGAAATCTTGCCCTTCATAATTGTAATTTCAATGATATATAAATCTTGATTATGCCATGATATTGCTTTGTTGAAATTAGCTTGTTAAATATTGATATTCCTTATAATATTTTTATTCTTGATGATATGCATGATATGTGGTTATGATTTCTTGTTCAAAATTTTTTGTCACATAGAAAAGTCCATTTTTTATAAAAAACCTAAAATTTATAGATTTATGATCTATATCGAAAATTAATTTTGTTAAATGAATAAATTTAATAAACTTAAAGCGAAAAGATTTCATAAAATTCTAAAATTAACCAATAAATTAAATTTTTCTAAAAGAACTACGTGTGGTCTGATCCCGATTAGCGGGTACGTAGGCACCTAAATGGGCGACTTAAAATATGAAAAATTATTTTTGTGAATTTATTTGATTTGTTTAGTTTAGAATATATGAATATTGATAGAATTTGATAAGATTTGATTATTTTAAATATTTCGAGTTTGTAGACTATATATGATTATTGATGGAATTTGATTAGTATTTTTATGCTTATTAGACATATGTTTAGTTAATTAGATCCTGATAAATAGTTTAGATTTTAAAATTAGGGTTTAAAAGAAAGCAATTTAAATTTGGAAAGTTAAAGTAGTAACCGTTTAGGTTTTAATAGGTTAGTCCCCGAACTCAAGTTAATTTCTGGTTCTCGTTTTCAAAAAAACGATTTTTTTTTCGCAGATCATTAGTAAAGCCAAAATCAACCTACCCATTGGTTTTGGTTTATTTTTTTCTTCTCGATTTTAGTCGAGTGGCGACTCCGAAATATTTAAAAAAAATTAAAAATTTCGCTTAATTCTTAGTCGAGGATTCGTATTGAATGGGTTATGGTTTAGTACGAATCGGATTAAAGGAAATCGAAAACCAGGCTCGACAATGATCCATTAGGTTGGACCTTCAAAACTTAAAATTTTTTTAATTTCTGGAACATACCTGATGATCAGCGATTAACTATTGCTTCCTTTGCACTGGAAGGGAGAGCATTGAAATGGTTTCAATGGATAGATCAGAATAAACAAATTAGTACTTGGCCCTTACTGCTTAAATCATTGGAAGCATGTTTTGGACCATCCGAGTTTGATGATGTTCAAGGAACATTATCCAAGTTAGTGCAAAAATTTATATTGATGATTTTCTAGCTGAGTTCAAATCCTTATCTACTTGGGTTAATGGTTTACCCAAAAGTTTTCTTTCAAGTGCTTTTGTTTCTAAACTTAAACATTATATTTGATGTGAAGTTTTAATTGCAAGACCAATAAACATTACTCAAGCAATATGGTTATCCAAGATATATGAATCAAAATTTCAGCATGTCCCATCATTCAATAAAAATTCCAGTGCATTCAAGTCTGTTTCTAACACTAACACACTAGAATTTTCCAAGACAACTCTGCCTGCTACAAGTACTGGTCAGAATACCTCTACTATGTCACAATCTCAACCAACATTGCCCATAAGATGTTTATCTTTAATAGAAATGAGTGCCAGAAGGGAACAACGCTTGTGCTATAATTGTGTGATGAGAAGTATAATAGATGTCAAAAAATGTAAAGCCAAGTTTTCACTTTTAATGACTGATAAGGATGATGATTATGCAGATCATGTTGATGTACCTGATTTTGCTGGCTCATAATGTGATGCAGCCTACCCTATCAATCACTGTGCCTTAGTAGGTAATCCTTAGCCTCGGACTATTAGATTTAATGGCCTTATTAATAATAAGTCTGTGAGCATCCTTATGGATTCTGATAGCATGCATAATTTTGTGCAAAGTCGATTACTGAAGCATCTTAATCTTACGATTACTTTATCCCTAACATTTAATATTCTTATTGGTGATGGTACTAAAATGACAAGTCAAGGGAAGTGTGAGCATGTTCCATTTCATATTCAGGGTCTATCATTTGGGGATACCTTTTATGTGTTACCATTACAAGGGACAAACTTAGTGTTTGGTGTACAATGGTAAAGGGAACTAGGACCTATTACTATTGATTATAACCAATTGACATTGCAGTTTTATAAATAAGGGATTTTAGTTCAATTAAAGGGGATAAAGCTAGCTCATCTCCGATTTCTCACCATCAGTTTCGAGCCATAGCTTCTTGTTTTCAATTTTTAGCTCAGGAGATTATTATTAACACATCAGAGATTACCACTGGCAACAAGATTTGAAGACTTTATTGGACATATATTCTCATGTGCTTGAAGCACCTTCATCACTGCCACCACTACGGCAAAAATAACATCAAATTCATTTGAAAAGGGTAAAAGACCAGTGAATGTGAAAGCTTATCAATACCTACATTTCTAGAAATATGATTGAGAAACAAGTGTTTGAGATGCTTCAACAAGGGGTCATAAAACATAGTACAAGACCTTTTTCATCTCCAGTTTTGTTAGTTAAAAAGACAGATGGTTCATGGTGAGTTTGCATTGATTATAGAACCTTGAACCAAGTTACGATTAAGGATCGTAGTTTCCTATTCTAACCATAGATGAACTTCTTAATGAATTGTATGGTGCTTCCTTTTTTATTAAGTGGACTTAAGAGTCGGTTATCATCCAATATGAATGCATCTTAGAGACATTGAGAAAATGACTTTCAGAACTCATGAAGGACATTATGAGTTCCTTGTGATGCTATTTGGATTGAGTAATGCTCCAACCACATTTCAAAGTATTATGAATAAAATATTTCAACCGTTTCTTAGAAAGTTTTTCATCGTTTTCTTTGATGACATTTTAGTCTATAGTGACTATTTCATAGCATATTCACATTTAGAGCAGGTGCTTTAAGTATTATTGGCTCATACATCTTTTTTTAAGAAATCGAAGTGTAGTTTTGGAGTTTCAACTATTGATTATTTAGGACATATTGTGCCCAAAAGGGTGTTTGTATAGAATCTACAAAGGTTACAATTCTGAGCCAATGGCCTACTCCTACTTCAGTTAAACAATTGCGTGCTTTTTTAGGCCTTTTGGGTTACTATTGACGATTTATCAAAGGATATGCCACATTGGCAAGCCCTTTGACTGATTTGCTATAAAAGATGCTTTCAATTGGACTATTGAAGCTACAATAGTTTTTGATCAACTCAAATCTGCTTTGATCTCATCTCTTATTTTAGCTTTGCCAAATTTTATTTTTATTGTGGAAACTGATTCTTCTAGGGTTGGTATTGGTGATGTGTTAATTCAATGTGATCATCCTATTGCTTTCTTTAGCAAGAAGATGCTTAATCATTTATGAAAACTTTTGCTTATGTTTGGGAATTATATGCTATTGTAGAGGTAGTTCACAAATGGTGACAATATATGCTGGGTATGCATTTTATTATTTGAACTCTTACGAAACAAAAGTACATCTTTTAAATTGATGGGCTATGACTATACAATTACAAAGTTGGAGTTGACAACAATGTGGTAGATACTTTATCATGATTGTTTGTGGATGAAGCTACATGTTTAGCTTAGTCTTCTCCACGTTTTCATTATGGGGATACTTAAAGGGGAGTATAAGAGTGTACCTGCATTTTAGGAAGTTATATCTACCATAAAACAGGGAATTCATTCAAGTATCCTCTGACATGGAGAAATGGGCTCTTATATATGGATAATCGCTTGTTTTTGGTGCCTCAATCTTCCCTTATTCTTTATATATTGTTATAATTTCATGATTCTTCTTGTTCAAGGCATTTTGGCTATTTGAAGACCTATAAAAAGATTGCTTCAGAGTTCTTTAGGGAAGGGATGCATACTCAAGTGGAGAATTATGTTAGATGTTGTCAGATTTGCCAATAAATTAAGTATTCCACTCGAAACCCAGCTGGCCTTTACATCCCTTACCTATATTAGATCATATATGGGAAGATATAAGCATGGACTTTGTTACTTCTCTTCCTAAATCCTAAGGTTGCACTGTTATTTTATTAGTGGTGGATTGTCTCACTAAATACTGTCATTTAGGAGCTCTTGACACCTACTACACTACTTCTAAGGTGGCTTCGTTATTTGCTTATATGGCTATCAAATTACATGGGTTCCCTCAGTCTATTGTATCCAATCCAGATAGTGTTTTTATGAGTAAGTTTTGGTAGGAGCTCTTTGTGTACAGTGGCACTTAGTTGAATAATAGCACAGCTTACCATCCTCAAAGTGATGGTCAGACCGAGGTCATGAATAGAACTTCACAACAATACTTGAGAAGCTATACAATGGATAATCTACTTAAGTGGGTTTCATGTTTGCCTTGGACGGAGTTTGCCTATAACACTTCCTATCATGAAGGTTTTGGCCATACTCCTTTTGAATTGGTCTATGGTTGACCTCCTCCTATATTGGTTTTATATGTCCGTAGTGCTTCTAAATTAGAAGCCATTGATAGAGAATTCTTAGCATGAGATGAATTACGTAAGGATCTTTGTGCTAATCTTCTTAAAGCTCAGACTCAGATGAAACATTATGCTAATCAACATCGCTCAAATGTTGTTTTTCAGCCGAGGAGCGTTAGTGTTCGTGAAACTACAACTACATCATTAGATCTCTATTACTTTGGGCAAGACTCGTGAGCTTTCTAAGCGATACTATGGGCTTTTGAAGTTTTGAAGAAAATAGGGTCATGTGCCTATAAACTCAAACTACCAGAAAGAGCTTGGATCCATGATGTTTTTCATGTATCCTTATTGAAGAAAGCTTATGGTGCCTTTATTCCTTCCCTGGAGTTACCACTAGAAGCAATTGATAACAAGCCTTTCCTTACTTTGCTAGTTTTGTTAGATTTCAAAACTATTTTTGTTATGGCAAGCCTATTAAATAGGTTTTGGTTCAGTGGTGTAGGTTATCACTAAAGGAAACTATGTAGGAGGATTGATACTCTTTCACTCAAACATATCAAGATTAAGGTTTCTTTTAATAAAGGGGAGACAACTGTTACAAGGAATAATACTAGAATGGAGAAAGTGCATTATGGCATCAAGATTTTATCACAAATGATTGTAATCCTTAGCTAATCATGTAACAAATAGTCAACAGCTACAAATACAGTACATCATATATTGTACACCCGTAACTACAGGCCTATGTGTCTGAGCTAAGGATTCAAGTTGAAAGGAATATAAATGAGAAAAGAAAAGGTAGAAAAGGTTTTTTACACCCACTATTGTTGAAAAACATTTTTAGGAGTTAGAGACTCATTCGAAGAAGTCTTAGTCTAGAATCTTCAATTTGCAACTAAATAACAAACACACATTAGAATAGCTCTAGGGTTTTGTTAAGAATAGTAAATATAGAGAGAGTTAAAGAGAAGGAACTTATCCTCTTTTGGCTAAAAGTGGTAGAATACACTAGAAGTCTTATGGTTAAGAATAAGGAGTTAGGCCTTTAAGTGGGCTTGTTAATAGAGTAAGATTATAATGCCAGCATAATGTCTAATAATGTGTAGATTTTTTAGACTATTGTTTTGACGATTAATGAGAATAGGTTTTAGTAAGTTTTATTTTCATAGGAGATTTTAGTTAATGGTGTCATATAACATGATGTACCCATGAATGCAAGAGTGACAAATGGATTAGTTAAAAAAAATTAATTAAACTGGAAATTATGTTTCCTAGCCTACTTTTTCATAATAATGGAAACAATAAAGATACAATGTTATTACCATATACTGTATAATTGTCACAACTACTAGTCTATTCGTTGTTTCTACAAATTTATGATTCTACGAGCTTTCTTTGTGTTAAAACAGAGGTGTTGATATAGACCCGTCGTAGAATCATGAGTTTTGTTATAGGATTTCATAAGTTTACGATTCTAAATGACTTTATATTATTCCATTCGATTCAACTTGCTTTGGGTCTAATGACTTATTAAAACCAAAAAAAAAAAAAGAATTGTTCCTCCATAATTAAAAACAAGTTTCTCAAGTTATGATTAAAATTATACCACATCTGTTTTTTAACTCAAACAAACTATACCATTAACGATTTATCATATAATAATTAATAAATAGTTGAGAAAAAAGATATACTTAATTTATCAATTATAGATTGATTGGGTTATTCAAGAGTAAGGGATAAGGGAAACTATAAGTGTTATTATCAAAAAAATTGGTGCACTAATGAATTTGGAGTGTTGCAAGGGTTAAATGGAGATGATCTTATAGTCATAACATTGATAATACTGAAAACGAAAGAATAAATGAATATATCAAAAGATTTGGAATTTTAAAAAATGAAGATTATTGATGTTGGCAATTATGACGATGATAACCTCACAATCGTAATGATGGTTAGGAGAGCTTATGATAATTTTGATAACGATAAAACGACTCATGATTAATAATTTATCTTTAGCTTAATATGTTAAAATAATAATTTTTTTATAACTTAATTTATATCAACAATAATATCTACTGTTTGATTCTACTAAGCCTCTAGCAATTCATAGAATGTTTGGTTCACTAGAATGGGATAATGTTAGAAATGAATTATAATTCTTTATTTTATCGTTAAGGATATTTTTGGAATAAATTATACCTTTTGATCACGAATAGTCATTCATTCTATAAAAGAAAAAAATAAAATTTTTTTATTTATTCTGTATTATATAGAATAAAAATTCTTTTGATAGAATTTTTTATAAATTAAATAAAAAAATAAATATTTTACAGTAATAAAGATGAAATTTCAATTCCATTTTAATAAAACTAAGCATGTTGCCGGAGTTTGAAAACCTTCATACAGACCGTTCTAGGCAGAAATTAATGCGTAGGCTGTAAGCTTATTTTTTAAAGCAACTTTAAGGTTCCCGGCGGCTAACTGTGTAGCTGTTATAATATAAGGATAGGAGAGTCCCCAAGCCGATAGAGAATCGAAGAAACCGGTCATTCAGCTACCAGGAAAGCCAATATGAGAATGCCTGTTTGGTATGCCTTATTTAGGTTATTTTGAAATTTTATTTTTAATGTTTTTAAATAAATTATTTATTAAAAAACAAATGTAAATGAATAAATTACACCAGAATGACTTAACATTTGAGAGTAAGTTTATTTAAGATTCTAACATTTCGAGAGTAGTTAAAAAGAGATCTGAACATTTGAAAAGTGGTTCAATTTAAATTTTTAAGGACATGTGTTAATTAGGATAGGGATCAGCTGAGTTTAATTAAATATTCTTTTCTGTTGACATGCGTTCTAAGGGATCAAAATTGATCGACTTCTTTAAACGTTGAGACTTTTTTTTAACTACTCGAAACGTTGAGAATTTAAATAAACTAATCCCTAATCATTGGGACTTTTTGGTGTAAATTATCTAAATGCAAATGAAAAATAGACATTTTTACTCATAAAAAATCAAATAAATCAAATATGGATCGAATGCAAATAAAATATAGATACATATAAAATACAAATAAGATACAAAATAAAAATCAGATAATCCAAACAATACTATGATAAAATTGTTGTAATCTAAAAAGAAAAAAAGATAATAAATAATTAAATAAATAACAATGATCAACCAAGAATCTATAAGATTCTGGCGGATCTAAACCCTCGAAGCTTCCTTTGATAATTAAGCGTGATTTTCGATAAAACGAACGTATAAAATCCTTATATTTTCAATTATTCGTAAATCTTTAATATAACCAATTGTCTAATGTTATTTGGGCTGACGATCTGATGACTTATCAACATTGGATATTACATGATATGATTATAAATGGTTATAATGGTCTTAATTGATGAATTTCCACACTATTATTATTATTTTTTGGCCGAAATCCACACTATTAATTAACTAATCAAATTTATTTAGCAGAGCTTTTAAACCTATCTAGGTTTCAATACAATGTTATTTATAATAATTTTAAAATTAAGTCTTAAAAAAAGGTCGAATCTAATTTGCCAACCCTTTTTATTTTAGGTTGTTCATATCATTTCTTTCTTTTTTTTTTTTTTTTTTAATTTTAAGCTTTAAGCTAAAGTGCCAACTTGACCTTTTCTTATGAGCCTTCCCAAGGAAAAGGAAAAGGAAAAGGATAATGATGATGATCATAATAATAATAATAATACAATTATGGAAGTGCCAATAGAATGAAAATAATCTTAAATATCAAAAAACGAGGTTGGTAAAATTACACCAACTTCATTTTTTAAAGAGATAAGTTTGGTAAAACACCAACTTCCTCTCTACAAGAGACAAGTTTGGCGAGAAAAAGGAAAAAAATTAATAAAATATAATTATAAAATAAAAAGTAAAAAATAATAGTGTTTATACTATTTTCTGTGTGAATAGAAATTAGTTATATTATCTACTCACAAAATTTAATATGTTTTAATTACAACACACTAAATAAACAAATATAACTGGCCAAAAATAAATAAATAAATAAAATTTAAAAACTCGTATATTTCCTTTATAGAGTACCGGTAAAATAACAATCCAACTTCGAAATAATGTAAGATTTTTTTTTTCATTAAACTCAAAAATTACAAAATACCTCTTTAATGAAAATAATCCAAATTTTAGGTGTTGACCTTGTATCTTTAAGAGATGAGGTCAATGTATCTACAATGATCCAATCTCTTGAAAAAATAAGGTTGTAGCGTAGAAATGTCGACCTCGTCTCTTGTAAATACCATCTCTTGAAGAAACGAGGTTGTAGCACAGAAATGTCAACCTCGTTTCTTCAAGAGATGAATTTGACACAAAAAAACTTGCAGCCTTAATTACTTTTTCATTTCAAATACTTAACACAACATTTCAATTTTACAATATTCATCGGCTAGAATAATTTAGAATCACCTATCAGAATCATTTACAATCATTTGTAATAAGTCAAACAATCCCAGACTCAATCAATCCTCTACCACCAAAAAACAATAGCATCAAACTACAACAATTCAACTAAAACATCATTCCTAAACCTAACCATCCACCAACAACATAGTAAAAAAATAATGAAACACAACATAAGAAATGTTTGCACTTAGAGTTGTAAACGAGCTGAGCTATTCACAAGTTACTCAAACTCGACTCGAGCTCAATTAGTAAAGGAGCCAAGCTCGGGCCCAAAGTAATGCTCATTTAATTAAACGTGTTGAGATTGAGTTTGGATTTAGGTTTGTGAGTTAGCTCATGAACAAGCTCATTTAGGCTAGTGAACAGGCTTGTTAATAAGCTTGTTAGCAGTAAATTCTTTATGTATGATATATTATCTATAACTACATAATAAAAAATAATTTTTGTTTAATTAATGTATATATATTATAGCAACACTTATATTTATAATATACTATTTTTGAGGTTTAAAAAAATGGAAAACTAGCTATTTAAATGTGTCGAGCTCAGACTTAAATTTCACGTGCAATAAAAGCTCGTTAAGTTCGATAAAAAGTTCAGCTCAACTTGAGCTCATTTATGAAACGAGCACGGGCTCAAACTTAAGCTCGTTTAACTAAACGAGTTCAACCCAAGCCTCAATTTTAGGCCCTTTAAAAAGCTTGGCTTGAGCTTAAGCTTGTACTTGCTAAATTTAAACGAGCCAAGTCTAAGCCTTTAAAAGCTTAGCTTGACTCGTTTTGCAGCCTTATTTGCATTATTGTTTAAGTCATTACATGAATAGTATATAGATGGTGCAAACATCCATCATAAAGCATAAATGTAATAAACGGTAATATCTACTGCTACCTACTCTGTCTGCCCCTCCTCTGTTGAACAAATGTATGCCTTTTAGGCTTAGGCTGATTTGGATGCTGCTAGGAATGCTCCATAGATGGATCAACTCGAGTGAATGTGCCATACCCATCTCCACCCTGTAGGCTCTGATGGTAAAATGGGATAGGTACTAGATCCACCCAAGTGAGACACCTTTTCATATCATCTAGTGATGACAAATGCCTCTTCTATGGAGCTAATGGGTTATGAACTGCAACACCTAAGCTCTCAGGTATAGGAGTGTCTAACTGATGTAGATATGAGGATGATGAAGATCTAAGCTCATCAAGTTGAACATGTGGGGGCAAAGGCTCGTCTTTAATATCTCTAGCTCTATTTC
The DNA here is from genome assembly GCA_024138025.1 of Combretum micranthum. NCBI lineage: Eukaryota > Viridiplantae > Streptophyta > Magnoliopsida > Myrtales > Combretaceae > Combretum > Combretum micranthum. The sequence goes on from JAMXBD010003301.1 coordinate 24,578, forward strand.
GGCCTTACCTTTGCTCCTTACCCTGATACCAACACCGACCCCGACCCGTACTCGGCCCTAACCTTGCCTCTACCTCTCACTTTGAGGCCTGCGTTTCTATGGGGTATCCTTACCATCATTATGATCGGTGTGGACTGTTGCCAGTGGTGGTGGAACATTAAGGTTGCCCCCCATAAACTCATCTACTATATGAATAACCTTTCATGTAGCTAGAGTATCATCTATCGCATGTTGAGCACTTGATTGTGAAATGCTTGCAATTATCAATAAATATCAAGATCAAGATGTAACGAACAACACATGGATTGATCGGTATCATATAAACATTGAACTTACCATATATTGTATTATAACTCCTATATGACTGATCCAATGTATGTGATCACATGATGCCAATCTAAATAATCTATAGAAATATCAGAAGGGAAATTTGACAGGTCTACAATGCACTTATGCCGATCATCCTACTCTGTAATTCACCTAGCAGGCTCCGTCACCTAGTTCTACTCTGTGCACCCCCATAGGTCTAGCTCATGGAGAGCTCTCATACCATGTGGAAGGGAAGGGGAGGGGAGGGGAGGGGAGGGAAGGGAAGGAAGGGGGGGTGGGTGTGTGGGTGGGGGGGAAGGCGAGCTAGGATTAATTCTAGTTATACAATTCACATTACCAATATGTTGTAGGATTCGAAAAACCTAGAGAAACTTGTAGGAAGTGAGGAGTACATATATTCTAGAAACAAGATGTCCTCACATGTGGAGGCTATTAGGGATTATTTCTTTAAATTAAGTAGCAATTTTATTTTGTTATTAGAATTGACAGTTTATGTGTTTAGTTTCTCCAAGAAACTAATTTCAGTTTCTAGACCTGTACCTTTTTGATAATGTGTTTAATTTTCAGATTCTTTTTTAAAGTTATAAATTTGTACTGGTTGGAAATGGTACTTTGTCTGCTGGTCCTTTTTATATCAATTTACATGATCATACCACATGCAAGTACAAAGTTGTGTCATGAATTAGAAATACTATATGCTGTGGCATTAGAGACTAAAACACATCTCCATTACAAGAGTTAAAACATTGGTAAATGACAAGATATTTGATATCTTGGACTTCACTAATTTTGAGATTTATGTTAACTGCATTAAGGGAAAGTAGGCTACATGTTACCAAAAAATCATACATGTAGATACCTTTAGTCCTAATTTATACTCATTTGGTCAAAACATTTTTATTACATTTATTGATGAGTACTCACGATGTATATATCTTTCCTTCTTTCATGACAAGAGCGAAGCATTAGATGCTTTTAGAGTTTCCAAAGCAGAAGTAGAGAAACAATATAGTAGGCAAATTAAGATAGTAGGATCTGATAGAGGCGGTGAATATTATGGTCGATATATTGAGGATGGATAAGCACCCGAACCATTTGCAAAGTTTCTTCAAGAAAATGGGATTGTTGCCCAATACACTTCACCTAGTTCTTTAGACCAAACTAGTATATCAGAAAGAAGTAATCAATTGTCAATAGACATGGTGCATGGTATGCTTGGTAGGTCTAGTTATCCTAAGTCCTTGAGGACTAAAGCTCTTAGGACATCAGTGTACATATTAAACTGAGTTCCAACAAAGGCTGTCCTATAGAAACCATTTGAATTATTTAATTGGAAACCAAGTTTGCAATATGTATGCATTTGGAGATGTCCATGTGAAATAAGAGTTTATAATCTATAAGAAAAGAAGCTGGATTTGAGGACCATAAGCAAGTATTTCAATGGACATGCCAAGAAGTCAAAAGTATACAGATTTTATAATCTATCATATCATACTAGATTTCTGGAATCAGAAATTCTAAATTTCTTGAGAATGACATCATTAATGGGAGGGATATGTATCAAAACATTGATTTAGAGATGGGTCATTGTGATATTCAACAATTCACTTCAGGCAATCAAGTTATTGCCATTCATAAAGCTCAATTAGACATTGTGACATCAGCTGTAGCAATTCCACAAATGGTCGACAAGGGTTTGTTTGGATTGTTTTATTATTATGTGTACCGTATCTATATCAGATCTACATTTGTAACTTATTTGTAATATATATGTATCATATCTGTATCGTACCTGTTTGGTCTACTTATGAGTAAAATTGTTATCTTTTCATCGGTATATGTTTTATGACAAACATCTATTTGAAAATGACAAAAATGTGATGCTAAAATGACTAGGATGTGATAAAACAAATAGACCCTAGTAGACCTAGTTGCTCATAAGGATATTGAATAAGAACTCAAATAATGCCCTCCTAATATAGCATTGAGGAGGTCAAATTGAGTTAAGAAATCATCCATTCCTAATGATTATATGGTATATCTACAAGAGTCAGACTACAACATAGGGGCTGAAATGACCTTATGCCTTTTTGCAGGCTATGAGTTGCAAGGAATCAGAGTTATAATGCAATGCAATGAAGGATGAGATGAATTTCATGAAGAGTAATGATGTTTGGGACATTGTTTTAGTTGTCTAGTTGAAAAATGCCTATATAATGTAAATGGGTCTATAAAACAAATAAAGTTTCATTAGGCAATATTAAGAAGTACAAGGCAAGACCCGTTTCTAAAGGATTCACTTAATGAAAGTAGTAAATTACATAGATACCTTTTTCACTTGTGTCTAAGAAAGATTCTCTTCATACTATTTTGGCATTAGTTGCACACTTTGATTTGGAATTGTAACTAATGGATGTGAAAACAACATTTTTAATGTTGACCTAGAGAAGGAGGTCTACATGAAATGACCAGAAGGTTTCTATTCGAGTAATGTTCAACATTTGATTTGCAAGCTTAAGAAGCCCATGTGGATTGAAACAAGCCTCTTGATAGTGGTATTTAAAATTCTATGAAGTCATCTCTTCATTTAGATTTGAAGAGAATATCATGGATCAATATATATATCAAAAGGTTATTGGGAGTAAAACTTGTTTTCAAGTCTTATATGTGGATCATACTTTACTTGCAAGTAATGACAAAGGATTCCTATATTTCTCTTTGAACACTTTCAGATGAAGGATATAGGTGATGAATCTTATGTTATTCTTGCTATATGAGGCTAAGCAATTTCTCTCTAAACACTTTCAGATGAAGGATATAGGTGATGCATCTTATGTTTTTGGCATCAAGATTAATTGAGAAAGAGACCATTATGTTTCAAGCCTATCTCAAAAGACCTATATCAATAAGGTTTTAGAGAGATTGGGGATGAAAGATTATTCAAAGTATAGCTCCCATCGTGAAGGGTAATAAAATATATAAATTAACGTACAAAGAACAAATTTGAAAAGGAATAGATGCATAATATTCCTTAATGCTTTTGTTATTGGAAGCTTCATGCTCAGGCATGTATAAGGTCTAAAAATGCATTTGCTATGGGAATATTAGGGAGATGTCAAAGTAATCCAGGTATGAATCATTGAAAAATATAAAGAAAGTGATATTGTGCCTTGAAGGAACTAAGGACTATATGCTTAAGTTCAGACTTACTGACAGTCAGAAAGTAGTTGGATATTTAGATGTAGACTATGTTAGACGTGTTGATTTACGTAAATCAACATCATGTTACATTTTAATGTTAGCTGGTGAAGCTGTGTCTTGGGAGAGGGTCAAACAAGGGTTGCTTGGCACTTCTACAATGGAGGTGGAGTTCGCCTCTTGCTTTGAGGCAACATCACAAGGTATATGGTTGACTTTCATTTCAAGGCTCAGACTTGTGGATACTATATGAAGGCAATTGAGAATATATTGTGACGACTCAATTACTGTATTTTTAGTGGCAAAAAAAAATTACTGTATTTTTGGTCAAGAATAACAAAAGTGATATTCAAAACAAACACATTGACATTAAGTACTTGGTCATTAGAGAACATGTTAAGAAAAATAAAGAGGTTGTAAAACACATTAGTACTGGATTGATGGTAGCTGATCTTTTAACTAAAGGTATGCCACCACTTAAATTCAAGGATTATGGAAGATGATACTCAAAATCTAGATGATCTATTGCCATGATTCATGCATTTTATTTCTTATTTCATTTCTATTGGGTTTACATATGATAACTATATGAATGTATGGATCGAGTGGGAGATTGTAAATATTTATCATCAGTATTATATTTTAAGCTATATTTTTTATTAGATGTGGTCCAACATTCAAATATTAAAGTAAATGTGGTTAATGGAAGTACATTATTCATTTAATAAATATTCATTATTTGGAATTTTATTGGCAAGTGGTAATACCATAGAGGGCTGTGAACGAGTCGAGCCGATATAGCACCCAACTCAAGCACGACTCGAATAAAAATTCGAAGGTCGAACTTGAACTTGAACTTGATCGAGCTTTGTTTTTTGGCTCGAACTCGACTCGATTTAATACTTGATAAACTCGAAGTCAACTCGATTAAGCTCGATTATTCTTTTAAATATTAATTTAACTATAAAGAGTATTTAATACTCAATAAGCTCTAACCCGACTCGAATCGATTTAATACTCAATTAAGCTCATGAGCTCATCAAAACGAATATTTTAAAGCTCGAACTCGAGCTCGACAGCTGCTTGAGTAGCTCGAACTCATGCTTGACTCGATTATAAGCGAATTGAATTCGAGCTTTCACCGAGTTGCACTCAAGTAACTCGCGAGCTGTCTTGACTCATTTACAGCCCTAATTCCATATCAAGAAAATGCCAAAATCATAGGATCTTTGTTTGGTAACTGCCTACTAAATGTGTTTGATGGAATCACATTATTTATAACTAAATAATTAGGGCATCTAGTCTTTTAGCATCACCATTCATTCTTTATACCATCTTATTGTGTATGATAAAATTAAGAAAACACAGAACCTTTTGTTTATCATCAAGGTAAAAGAAGCAAAGACATCTTGTCCAGCAATATCAAAATTGTTCAAAAGATCACAAAGTAATGATGAGATTTATTTATAACGTTCTTTTATACTCCGCATTCAGTAATTGATTTCATGATTACATGGATGTTTGCCATAATTTTATTTTATTTTTATTTATTTATTTATTTATTTTTGTTGCTAACCCTAACATTTAGAACAACTCGTTTCTGCTCTTAGGGTAGATTATATGTTATGCTTACCAGTTTGCTACGTTGTGTCAGCCAGAGGTGTCAGTCGGTGACACAATCATTTTCTTTATTCTAGTAAATTACATTTTATGGAAAACGATTTATATCAACCAATTATATTTTTATTTCTTCATTTTGATTTAAACATTTTGCAACACATTTTGGTGGTATTTTCTAGTTAGTGTATCACTTTAACTATTAAGGTGATTGCAAACCGTACCGCACGCCAATAAAAGCTTAATGTACATGCATATGTAAATCTCAAATGGTAATTATTTAAAAAAATTATCTTTTCTTTTATTATATATGATAAAATATTAGTAGTGTTTATATGCACATAAAGCATAACATCTTTTGATTTGTGTGTGTCCATATATATATATATATATATATTTTCTGTAAGAAGGGGTGCCGAGAATTCATGCCACACTTAGGCATAACCATTTAGAAATTGGTATGCTGAACGTATTATGGGACTGTTTGTTTGGTTTTTTTTCGGCAAATACAGATATTTTTTTAAAAATTTTTTCTAACAAATTATTTATCAAGAAATAGTAATAGATAAAAAAAGATTGGCAATTCTCATCAAAAGATCAAATATAGATAAAATATATATATGGGACATATTTAGATATTATTTCGAAAAATATATAAATACAGATGAAAAACAGACCATCTAAACAGATCATTATCTCACATGAGGTCGCATTAGTGAATACTAATAGGGTACAACTAACAGGTAAAAACTATATAAAACTTTATGGAAAAAAGTTTGTATTACACGTATATTTCCGAATTATCGATTAAAGTTTTCTGATTACATATTGCATGTGCAATGTCATAGAAATTTCAGATGTTGTGAAGTTCTTGAGGGTGCAATAATTTCTCCTACTGAGTCGCGGCCCACAGTAGCCATCACCATGCACCTCCGAATGATTGCCCTTTTTCTAGCAAAACCCTCCGACCTGAATTAATAATAGCGTCTACCTAAATATATCAATCATCGGTAAAACATTCATGTGTATGTTGGTTGTGATCTATATCTGCCATAGCCTCATAGATCAAGTAGTTATGATTGATAAATATTGTTAATGAATGTCTTGAAAACTCTGTTAATATAATCAACACACACATATGTATATATAAACTTCTAATTTGTTTATTGCCTATAAAAAAATTTCTTTTATGATCTAATTATATCTTTGTTGCATCAATTCATAATGCTGTATGATTTATAATTTATTATATGGATGGTAAAATTAATATTTACTTATAAAATTTGGGATAATTTTCTGTTTACCAATTTGTTTGGGAAAAAAAAAATCATTGCACAAATATCAATGGGATCAAGGAAATTATAGGAATACCGCCGTAGTATCGCATGACCTAGATGCGATACTAATACTCCAAGAACGTCACATTAATCAGATGCGATACAACTATACAGTATTATTTGAGTATCTCATAAGCTTGATGCGATACTAATATGTTATTTGGGTATCACATTGCTAAGACATGATATGGTGTTGAAACAATCTCGCTGATATTGCATGAACTAAATATGATATTTGTGTTAATAAGGGTATCATATGTTTGAAATGCGATATAGTATAGTGATTCTGTAATTAATTTTGCTCAATTAGTATTTATAAAATTTTGTTCTACTTTGTGATGTATTAAACTAGTTGTGGTCCAAATACCATTAGACCGTAGAGGAAATATCAGATCTTAAGTTTATAATGTCAGGGCCATTCTCCACTTTTGTCCTAATAATTTATTTCATTGCTTGATTTTAGTTTTGCTCTTTTATTAAATTAATGATTATGGAATTACTTTATCTGTATCACCCTTAGAAATCGGTGGGTAAATCATTTTGGCATCTCAGCTAGGAAGCTCGCAAGAAGGTGCTCGGAAAGATCAAGGTCATCATTAATTTTATGGTTGGCCGTGTTTGTGTCTACCAGATGCTACGTCCATTATTAGGTGAAAATGGATTATTTTTTAATCAACTGAACTAAGACTGATAATCCAACCAAAAGACTTTTATACCCTTTCCTTTATATTTTAATAATAAATTAGTAGAAAAGTGTTATTGATAGTGGTTCCATGAGTTCTTATTAAGGAATTAAAATATAAAGTCTTATATTTTACGGGTATTGATTATATAATTAAAAAAAATTCATGAAAAATATGAAATGGTTTTTTTGGTTGGTATTTTAAACGTGTTTTAGATGCCCATTAATATATATTTATTTACTTATTTATTATTTTTTATATGATAATCATGAGTCAGCATTGATCTAAACCCCAAGCGTTGGGCCAAAAAAAAAAAAAAAAAACAAGCGGGGAAAAGAAAAAGTTTATTTCTAATGTCTCCAAGAAGGTAACAAAATCTTCTTGTCAAGGGAGCAAAATACAAAAATGGCTATAGTTGTGTTCATCTCATGGGTCACTAAAAGACATCATGACATATATGCCATTTCCTAAAAAATGAAGGGCATGTCGTGGAAAACCACTAGAAATTAATTATATTACCAACTTAAAGATAACTAGAATGACACACTTATATATAACTTTGGGATCTAAATATCATTACTTAAATAAATAAGCTCTTCAAACTTTCACATCTCCTGCTACAAGCTCCATTCTCTCAATCTCATGGCTTCTAGTTGTATTGCTTCCTTCAATCCCAAATCAAACCCAGATCGGCATAAGGTCCGTAATTCATTCATCCTGGGTTGTGGCAAGCTCGATGCCATGGCGATGTGGTTCATAAATGGTGTGGCAACTGCCTTTTTTGCATCTTTGGACCGATGTTCTTGTGTACGCATTGCCACCAAAGATGATGGAGATGAAGAAGCTAGTGATGTGCCTCTCATTAATTACCACCAGCCACATATCCGACGCAATCATGGCACCATTAGCCATAGAAGGGATGTAAATTGGAAGACAAATGCAGCATTTGTTGAGGGCTAAACAAACTGTATGATATCAAAATTTCAAAAAATGCCGTGCCATATGATTGGAGGTAATTGATTTATGGTGAAAAGATGGATGATCCACAATTCAATACGATTAAATTGTTTGTATATGTAATGGAACAATCGGAAAAGTAAATTAGATCTCATACGGTGAAGCTATTGTATCCTTTTCCAATATAATCAATTAAAAGGGAAAGGGGTGTTTGATAAGGAGCAAAATATATTGTAATTTTTTGTGTTTAAAGAAACCCAAAGTAATAGATCTTGATAAGATCTTTCTTAATGCATTCATCCGCTTGGATTATATCGGCCATGGAAACAGTGGGATTTTTTTATCCAAATACAATTAGACTATAAAGGAAGTATCAAACCTTGAGTTTATAATGTCAGGGCCATTCTTCACTTTTGTCCTGATATATTACTTCATTGCTTAATTTTTAGTTTTGCTCTTTTATTAAATTAACGATCATGAAATTATTTTATCTGTATCACTCATAGAAATCGGCGGGTAAATCTTTTTGGCATCTCAGCTTGGTACCTCGCAAGGAGGTACCCGGAAAGATCAAGTTCATCAATAATTTTATGGTTGGTTGTGTTTGTGTCTAACAGATGCAACGTCCACTATTGGGTGAAGTTGGATTGTTTCTCAATCAACAGAACGAAGATTAATCCAACCAAAAAACTTTATACCCTTGCATCTATATTTAAATCATAATTATTAGAAAAGTGTCATCGATAGTGGTTCCAGGAGTTCTTACTAAGGAATTAAAATATAAAGCCTTATACTTTACAGTATTGATTATATAATTTAAGAAAAAATTCATGAAAAATATGAAATGGTTTTTTTCAGTTGGTATTTTAAAAGTGTTTTGGATGCCCATTAGTGTATATATTTATATATTTTATTATGATAATCACGAGTTAGAATTGGACTAAACCCTAAGAGGGGAAAAAAGTTTATTTCTAATTGTAGGCAACCCATTTTTGCCCCTTATATAGTTCTTTTTCTTCATGATAGTTTTAGTTCTAAAGAAAATATTAAAAAAAAAGAAAGGAAAATTGAAAAATTTTTTTTGAAAATACTCAAAAATAAGAAAAAAGTATTAAAAAAATGTCATGTTGGAGTCTATGGTAGTCATGGACTGGTTCAATTGATTTTGCCTGACTGAAAATATTAATTAAAAATTTAAATTGCATACGTGATTTAGCAAATTACGAGTCTCCTATAAAAAATGAAGGTTTTAAAATTTGATACGATTTATCCAATCTCATAATGTCATAAAATAGACAAACATGTTATTTAAGTTGTTTATTTTATAAACATCTATTATATCAAGATAAATCGAGCCCTCATTTTTTATTTCATAAAATAGTACATGATTTTATGATGTTGTGACCTTAAATCATGCTTCAATCCAATTTGAATTAACTATTTTATGGATTCATAAATTTTGAGTTAAAAAGAGACAATAGAACTCGTGTGTATTTTAGATTTATTGTTAGATTACGAGGGAAAGTCATTTTTGGACCAATCATTAGCCTAAGGCAATTCAATGAAGGGAATTAGGAAAAAAAAAAAAGGTAATTGAATTGTTGTGAAAATTGAGCTTTGCTCAGGCGCCTAGAGGTAAGTCCAATCCTAGCATATGGTGCATCGCGGCATGATTTTTTTAACGTGTGGCCCGATATTTTTGACTTGGTCAAAAGACCAAGCTTCTTCTTCCTCGTATCATGAGCGTAAATAGAGATGGAAATGCACGATTCAATTTTTGGATGCAATTATTTGTCACATTTTAACCAGATTTTTTGTCCAATTTCACCAAAATAAAGATGGAAATGCATTAAAGATTGGTCAAGAAAAAAAGCTTAATTGTGTGAATTGATTAAAATAATGGTGCAAATTCACTTTTAGTATTAGTTTGAGCAAATCAAGGACAGTTTTGGTTAAATTAATCACGTCGTTCAAATTCATTAATGAGAAAAAAAAGATTTGATATTTAACCATTTTCCTTCTTTCCCATTTTGATTGAAGGCATGGCACTATAAATTAAATAGAGATCAAAGGATATCAGTCACTTAAGGACTCATACACATAGATTCAACTAAGCTTTCTCTCCAAGTTGGAGCTTACAAGCTTTCGAACCTCCTTGTAGAAATTGAAAATTTCTAAAGTCCTTTTTTTTTTTTTTTTGGTTTCTCCTCTGCAAGAAGCTTTACGCTTTGGAAAAAGTATCTTGGAGTGCCAACATCGAGCTTTTGATCATCTTCCATTGTGTTCTAGAAGCGATTTGCTATTGTGGGATATTATTTTGCTTTCATATGGACTTTCCCATCTTCTTTACCTCCTATTAACATCGAAACATTCTGTAGAGCATCCATTGACTTTAGCCATTCTAATTTAGTGCCAATCTAAGGGAGTTATACTTGCCTGTGCTTGCTTTCCAATAATCTGGTCATTTTTCCTTTTTATTTTATTGCTTTTCTTTGTTTAGTTTAGGTTATGTAATACTAATCATGATGCAATGAGTTAAAAAAGGGTAAATAATAAAATATAATAATAATAATAATAAATAATAATAATAATAATAATAATAATAATAATAATAATAAATAATAATAAATGTAAAAGGATGATGTTATATTGTGTGATAATTTGAATTCATTTTATCACTTAGAAAATGTTTTTTTTTTAAATTTTATGTGGATCTTAGTATCACAACTTTCTTCAAATTTCCACATCTCCTACTACAAGCTCCAACCTCTCAAATTCATGGCTTCTAATTGCATTGCTTCCTTTAATCCCAGGTTGAACCCGGATCAGCATAAGGTCCACAATTCATTCATCCTAGATTGAAGCAAGCTTGATGCCATGGTGACGTGGTTCATAAATGGCGTGGCAACTGCCTTTTTGCATCTTTGGAAAGATGTTCTTGTGTAAGCATTGCCACAAAAGATGTTGGAGATGAATAAATTAGTGATGAGCCTCTCATTAATTACCACCAGCCAAATATTCGACGTAATTGTGGCACCATTAGCTAGAGAAGGGATGTATATTAGAAGACAAACGAGGCATTTGTTGGGTAAAGAATTGTATAATACAACATTTCAAAAAATGTCATATCAAATGATGGAGGGAATTGATTTATGTGAAAAAATGGATTTACCATTCAACATAATTAAATTGTTTGTATATGATGTAATGGAACAATTGGGGAAGTAAATTTTATCATACAATGAAGCTATTGTATCCTTTTCCAATGTAATCAATTAATAGGTATAGGGGTATTTAATAAGGAGCAAAATATATTATAATTCTTTGTATTCAGAAAAATCCAAAGTAATAGATCTTGATAAGATCTTTCTTAATGCATTCGTCTGGATTAAATCGGCCATGGAAACGATAGAACTTTTCTTTTTTTTTTTTTTGTCTTTTTTCCCAATACTTGCCACTAGTCTAGATAGATTTTTGATCTTTTCATTGTACAATATCCAAATCAAGAATATACTTAAACTTATTCGATTACGCAATTGGTTTTTTCTTTCCCTTAACTTGTTAATGCTAATAAGACTATTTTTATTATTAATTAGATACTTTTAGCTTATTATGATATGTCTATAATATGTTTTCATGATATGGTTTTAACAGTTTTAATTTATGGTTATTTTATAGACATGGTATGCATACATACATTGTTACAAATGAGAAAAGAAGAAGATAGAATTCAGCATGGATGGATGATTACACATGTTACGTATAATAAATTAACAATACTTCACTACATCGGTTATAGATAGTTAAGATTTAACAACAATTAGTTGATACTTCAATAGATTTAAACTTGTACATGTATAAAATAAAGAAAAGAGAAAAGGAATAGGGTTAACACCCATTTTAATAAAAAAATAGAAAGTACTTTAGAGTATAGACTCGAACAACCTAATTGTATATTTAATCTGCAAAATACACAAGTGACGTTAGTAGAGGAAACCTAACTTTTCTAGAAGAAACGAGAGGAAATTAGGTTAAAAGACTTAGCTGTGAGTTTGCACGATAAAGAGAGAAGAGAGGAGTAGTAAGGGTTTATTTTATCTTTGGGCTTGGATCGAAATTGTGTGGGTAGGCCCTAACATACACACACAATAATTTTAATTAGATTTTGATCTTGATTCTTAAATCAATACTCAAATGCAAAATTAAATATAGCCAAGGTATCTTAAAGATATGCAACTAGACCTAAATAAAGATGTGTGCATCTTGGAAGATGCCCATAAGGTAACAAGACAGCGGGGAGTATTGGATTCAACCTATAGTTAAGTTCTTGTAGGTAATTTTTTTTTATATATTTTTTAAATAAATCTTATTACCATACCTAAAACTAAGACATGACAACTCTACCACGTATAATATATCAACCTATAATACCGCAGACATAACTTTCTAAGGAATTACATCGATATCACATGTGGCATTTTGGACATACCACAAACAAGAAGTTATTCTATGGTCTATGCATAAACTTGCCACATAGGGTTGTTATTAGGTTAATCCAACTCAAAATAAGATATAATGTCATGCCCCAAGGAGTATCCTCCGTGACAGTTTGCCGCATATGATATTAAAGTCTACGAATGACTTTCTTTAGTCACATATAAGCTTCGACACCATATACTAGGCGTACTTTCACAACAAATAGGAGATGTTGGTAGCGTGCGTAGTTTAGATGATAGTAATAAATTGACGTACAACAAGCATTTAAAGTTAAATTTCCACAACTTAAATATTTAAAGTTTTACATCATTAAAGGGGTATTTCCTTGTTAAAGTCTCTAAAATAACACCATACTATCATAGTCTTTTCTTCAACAAAATAAACATAAACTAAAAGATTCTAAGGGAACTCTATTCTATAATTTTCAAGTAGAATTCCTCCAAAAGCTTCCAAAAGCCAAGTCTGACCTGAGTAACAGGGGACCTTAAGTACAAGAACAAGTTGTCATACCCCCATAAGGCACCCTAGTAGTATTAATGTCTACTTGTGATAACATAACCAACCAAGTCTCTTCAAGAAAACTTATGAGCTTCATACTATTAGGACACTCTATGGCGTGGACAATTAAAACAGGATCGTGAGGTTGTCAAGATGAGAAATTTCATATACATGTAAGTTCTTTACAACATGTCTCCTTATATACATCTTAGGATAAGCTCCTAACAAAACCTTACAAACTAACAAGGTACAAACATAAGGTATTCTATATAAAAGAAACTATCTCTAGCCCTCATTTGAGCCCTAGATTTCCCCCTGAAGTTTATTACCTCTCCCGTCAAGCTTGGTTTACTCTAGAGATCCCTGAAAGCATGAAAGTCTATAGAGTGTGAGTGCACGACAACTTAGTGAGATAATATGTCAGAACGCACTTCAAACAAATATCAAAGAAGTTTTAATTACAATTGTATGCAATGCCACACTTAACCATATGTAATGACAGTTCGGATGATTGGAATCCAAACCAATGGAGATTAACACCTATCTTAGGTGTTGAAGTACTAGCTCAAGTAATCCATGCCCAGCAAAGATGAGAACTAAGGAAAGAGAAACTTCTCCAAAATTTATTTAGTATATATACATACACACTTATATACATAATTAACATAATCTCAACTTTATCTTAGAACCTCAGAAACTCCTAAGTGTTAACACTCTAAAAGTTGACTCTAACTCGGACGACGTGCTTTGGTGCCTACTTAGTTCTCATGGGACCGACAACTCTATGATAACCCTACCTAGACTCTCCCAGAGTGACCAGGCATTACCATAGAATCGAAATATCAATACGTCACATGGATACCATGCTAATGCAGCTTGTTGTCATGTATGCATGTATGTTTTAGTTTAGGGGTTAGACAAGACTTAGGTCATATTATTGGCGATCATACAATGTCAGAAAATCATCAATAATCATTTCGCATCAACATTAAGAAATTTGTTATCACTTCGAATATTAAAGCTTGCCATAGATTCAAGCACCATACAACACATAATGTCCCCATCCCCATGCATAATCAATTGTGTTTATATAGAGAAAAGTATAGCTAAATTACAAGCACAACATCATAATAAGATTCAAGTTACTCACCTGTGCATCCTGCTTAAAGATCATAGTAGTCTACTGGAAACCCTAGGCCTTGATTGAAAGCTCCTACAAAACAACAAGCATACATCATTAAACACATAAAAGAGAAGATATAACTAATATTAAAACTTGTGCATCCTAGATTTCTGATAAAAATCTCTTAACTAATGTTCTTCATCATCGCTTACTACTTACGGGTCGAGGATCACATTGCTACATAAAACTAGACTCGCCACAGCAAACTAGGGATCAAGGCAGCTTAGGGGTCGCGGGGTACATGACGACTAGAAAACTAGGTTGCATCTTAACAAACTAGGGGTCGCATGTTACTAGAAAGGTCACGATTTATGTCGTGCCACGTCGAGGGCTCAACCATAGGTCGTGATAGAAGCTGTGCTCCATGCACTTCCTTTTATTTTGGTTACGGCAACCCTCAATGTCTATCGCGGCGTACGTTGAAGGCTTAACTTTAGGTCGTGACAGACACTGCTACATCAAAACTTACCTCTCGACACTTACACTAAGTCTACCATCGATCCACCTAAATGGCAAAACTAGGCCAATACACAAACAACAAACAGAACATCTACCAAAACAAGTCTATCTCAATACACACTCTTCCAAAATAGATCATAGCATCAAAACACGCATAAAGGCATCCCAACACAACAACTCATTACACTTATTGATCCAACATGAGACTTATCTTCTTATATCTGTCTCTAGATCTATCATAAGAGCTTAGAGGGTTGATTTACTTGGTTTTACTGCATGTTTTGTCACTCTTTACTAAAGTAAGCTCAGATAACTTTTATTTATACACATATAATAGACATTATTCATTTTAAGGTAGAACAAACTTAAAAGAGAAGGTTTATCATTTTTTTTTTTAATATTTCTTAGCAAACCAGGTTCGTCTTTTAGTTTTCTAAAACACGATATCTGCTAAAATGACATTTCACACATGCATGGTGAAAATGTGCACATGTACTGGTGTATTTAATAAAGATACTTTCTGAAATCTTTGAAAACAAGGCAAACGAAGATACCCGTCATGCTTTTGGGATTAATTCACTTTTTTCTTTCCAAAAACCAATTGTATAGCTTGTAAATACAATCTTGGGGTTTTTCAAGCAAAAAAATATGAAGGTTCGGAAGAAAAGATTTTGTGGGTAAAAGAAAGTATGTTAGAAAAATAGATTTCGAAAATGTTATGTTTATTTTCTAAAAACAACAACGTCTAATTGGTGTAAACTTTCAAATCTCTTATTGCCTTCCTTTTACTTAAAAGAAAATAAATATGGTATAATTGGGAATTGTCATTTTAGCATTTAATGAAAGAAACCTTATTAAGAGAAATGATAGTACATCCATGCTTTAAAACTTATGGTAGACTGCTTGCAGATAAATTTCTAGTATTTGTGGAAAAGATTTAAATGTAGTAAATAAAATTTAAAAAATTGTTGATGCATATAAAACAACAAGGCTTTAGAACATCTATGGGATATTAATTAATATACTATGAAAACATTTATTATTTCAAGATATAAAATTAGATTTAGATTTTCAATTCTTTTAAATTTTTAGCTCATGCCATGGCAAAATCCGAAGGATTACATAAGTGCTCTTGTGATAACAAAATCTGTTGGGTATAATTCATTGCATGAAAGCTTACTCATAACAAAACAATAACAAAAAGGCTTGTTAACAAGCATAGGAGATGCAACATCCATATGATTAAACAAGTACATATGATTAACTGGAAATCATATATATAATAGATTTCGTCGTCCGTATGAGGGGTTAGGGAATGCTCTGAATGGGTATGTCCAACCATTTGAAATTATGCGCGCAACTTAGCATTCTAATCAATCGTACCACCAGTCTTCGAGTATCTTTGGCCAAAGTGATCGATTTGGCATAGCTACTGCATGAGGACATATTCCCCCAAACATTTTAGTTCCTCATGAAGTAGTTTGGTATCCTACCTTTCCAGTCTCACACAAAGGAGTAGTGAAAAAATTCGAAAGGTGACTCACAAGATGATATGTATGATCAATTCTTAAAAGGAATTTCCAATCCGCAATTAATTTCCATTTAAGGTGATCAACCAATATCCAATGCATATCATCATAATCAGGGAAACAAATACATAAATCAACCATTCAAGTTCCAATATACTTATCATTTATTGATCAAGCATAGTGAATCACATACATAATTCCCATGATATCCTACATGCAAACAGTTTTTATCTTTTCTTACAATCTAGTACTCTACTCACAAATACATATAAAATACATAAGCATAAAGGAAAAAACTTACTCAGTCATTCTTGAAAAAACTTCAATTAAAGTAGTCCTCAAGGAAGGGTGCATCAAATTCCTCATCACCTAAAAAAAAAAAAAAAAAAAAAAAACCTTAGAATGAGTATTTCATATAGGTTCTACTTAAATTTCTACTCTATTTATTCTATTTCCATCATTTTCTCGATTATAGAATTGCTAACTTAAATGGTCACAAACTCACATACGAGTAGTCGTTTTCTACCTACTTTAAATGCTCTATCCATTTCCAAGGTTATTTTTAACATTTAGGATCATTTAATTCTTGGGATCCCACAGAACAGATTGCGTCCAAAGGTTTCAAACTTTGATCCTTTTCAATTTTTGAAATTTTTATTCCATTTGGACTCTTTAAAGGCAAGTATAAAATATATCCACTTTTATAAATAATATAGAATAATAATAGTTCATAATACATGCATGATCTTAGTGATGTTGCTAAAAATGGAATTTTTATTAAAACAATCTCTTGTGGAAGGTAGAAAAGTTGAACTTTATGGAAAACAACTTTTAGACTTGTAACAAAATCTCTTTCGTGAAAAATTTCGTAAACATGAAACTTAAAGGAAAGTATGGTTTAATATTTTGATACTTTGAATATCTCATACTTATTTCAAAACTCCATTTAACAATTTATTTTTACAAAACATAGATTTTACTTGTTTGGAAAGGAGATGCTTCAAGTGGTAAATATTTAGAAATTCCTTTAAGTCTTGGTAATTTAAAAAATTTAGAATTACTCTCAATGAAAGATTTCTCATGTATTGGAAATAAGATTTTAGGAAAATAATTTGCATAACAAAGAATTATCAACATTCGTGATTTTGGAAAAATCCATTTTGGCATAGTAACAACATTACCTATGACCATATATGTCCATAAACTTAAGAAAATAGTAATGACAAAATTAAGAGCATGGAATTATGTTAAGAACATAGACAATTTAAAAATAAATAAACAAGGTCATAAAGTCATTAAAACAAAATATGGGGAGTCTTCGCTTGTTATCAAGACTCATTGAGACTTGAATAATTCCAATTACCATGATTAATAAATCAAATCAGAGTAAAGAAAGAAAATTGAAAGTTTTAGATTTTATCAAGGCTTGAGAGCTAAATATTCTAGTCTTATAATAAAAGCAAGATAGATATAAAGAAAAAATCATGGAGTCTTAGATTGTAGATCAAGGCCCGTCGAGACTTGAATAATTCCGATATCATATAACTTGATTTATAAACCAATCCAAGACTAGAAATTAACTAGTTTTGTAGTATAAAAATGGAGATCGTGAAATGAAAAAAAAAAATAGTGCATTTAGGCTTTTAAAATTATACATACATACATACATACATACACATATATAACGTTAGATTGACAACAAGAATAAGATGAACATATTATATATATGAATATGAACATAACATTGTGATATGAAAAATATGTTGTCTTGCTTTTCCATTTCCTTAGCATCATGCATCATAGGGATCTTAATGGAAAATAACCAAAAATATACACATGCATATCACATACATAATATGTACGAGTAATTAAGATAATTACCAAAAGAAGAAATGAGGTATGTATGAGATAGTGAGAGGGAGAGACGGCGTGAGAGGAGACAAGGAGAGGAAAGAAATTTGAGAGAGAATTTTGGTAGAGTTTTGTTAAGAATGAAATAAAGGTGTGAAAATGAGAGAGAAGTGTGGTATTTATAGATAAAAATAGAGGGAATTAAAGAAGTGAAAAAAAAAAAGAAAAAAGAAATAGAGGAGGAGAGAGAGGGGGGCACAGCAATACATGAGGGTAGAGAGAGAAATTTTTGATAAATTTGATGAAGAAAAGTAAAAGAGAAGTTAAGCAATAAAGTATAGTAAAATATTTTATGAGAAAAGGAAATGTAAGAGATAAGTTATGTAAGGTGTAAAAGTAGGTCTGAAAAAAAGTAGAGTACAGTGAATAGTAAATAATAGTAGACAAGCCAATTAAATTACCAATAGATAAAAATATGCATATAAAAGCTACATTTGATATTTTATATATTTTAATATATTACCAGTCTTATTGTTTGTCGCTATATTTTATCTTGTTTTGCATATAGAGATGTAACTGGGTTGGGTCTTATAGGATTTCCAACCCAACCCACCCCACCATTAAAAACCTATAGGGTTCAACACTATAGGGTTATAGGGTTAGGTTTAGATATATAATAAAAAACCCAAGAATGTTATAGGGTTAGGTTTGGATCATATAAAAACCCGATGGATACCTGATAGCTTGGTATATAATTAAAAAATAAATAAATAAAAACATTACTAAAAAAGCAAAGAGAAAAAATAAGACATAAATGAGCTGCTTTTTTTTTTTACCTCCTAAGATGTTTTTTCTTTTATATTTATGGATTAGTTATATTTAGAACATTTTATTAAATTTTTCAAGTCATGTTTACTATGAAATTAATATTATTTGCTGTTTGGTTATTTTAGTCCCAATGAGAAATTTAATTTAACCATATTGTTAAAATTTTATATGGTGACAAAAGTAATATATTTATGTATTTAAATGTTATATAATGAGCATGGTCTATAATGTTTTCTATCAATTTCATTTTTGAATATATGGGAAACTTATGTTAGAAGTACCGACTTTTCTTAAATTATTATTAAAATTTGAAAATAGGTTTTAAAAAAAAGAGGGTTAGAGTTATAGAGTCGGGTTCCGGGTTCTAAATCAAATCTTATAGGAGGAGTTTTGATATAGCATCAAAACCTTATAGGGTTATAGAGTCGGATTTGGTAGACCCTATAAGGTAACAGGTTGAGTTGCGGGTTCATATGATCAACTCGAAACCTAACTCGGTTACATCTCTATTTGCATATTAGGGGTTGGATATAAAAATTGATCTCATAAAGGCTTTAAACGATCGAAGTTCTGCCAAGACTGATCGTTTTAGGGTATATACTATATATCTAATTCATAGTTTAAGTTTATCCTATTTTCTAATTTATTCAATATTTAGGTTTAGAAACTGTCTGATCAAGTCTAGGGTTTCTAAGGTTTAGGTTGCTTGGTTTAATTTTAGGGTACCAGCTTTGATTCTGGCTTTAAAACATACTTATAACTACCATAAAATCTAAGGGTTTATATCTAACCCATAATATTTGCATATTAAATTATATATCACAAATAAACGTACCATATTTGCACTAACGTAATACATTTGCTCAAAACCAACTATATTTAGAAGACACGAACCTACCACATTTGGACTAACCAACCATACCGCACCAACCTAGCATATTTACACTCGAACCTACTACGTTGGAATGGAATCCCTGTTTTAAGTCAACAATATGCGACTTAATCCAATAATTTCCCATGTTACATAGAGTAACACTATACTACCTAAACTTCTGCACAAACTTTTACAAAATCGATTAAATTTATGAAACAAACGTAAAGTATTTTGATATTTCATCTACCCATCAAGCTAGGTAATAAGAAAAACTATTGTCCACCCATTTCTACAGTATAGGTCATCATTTAAATCATCATATAAGTCCTGCTTAAATAGATTTATAATTGAAAAAATGATCCCACAAAGAGATAGTAACGCAATACGGTAGTTAGAGAAAAAGTACATGTACATGACAAGTTAAAAAGATGTGGAAAGTTATATTGTAGGGAATTAATGTTTGAGAGTTAATTTGTAATTGGCTGATCCAATCACAATGGTCATGTGCATGCAGTGTGCATCTTTCGCTATACATAACCTTAGAGGAGTGACATAGCAGCACGCCTAAAGAATGACTAAAAGTGAGATGATAGGGAGGAGGAGCAGGCAATCTCAGGGAACTCAAATGCATTAGTGACAAGTGGAGAAGCTATATAGTATCAATCCCATTGTTCTAGAGAAGAGACTATGTGTTCTTTGCTTTGACCTTTATTTAATCTCTTGTGAGAGTATTCCAATAGCATGGCGGTGTTTCTATCAATTTCTGAATTCACTAAGTAAAGAGGAGCATTGGGTATTTATAGAGCTTGGCTTTTGATGACATCCATCAGATCCTATTGACCATCACAAATGAGATCAGTTCTCTTAATGATGGATTTCTCCATGGGCTTTTCTAGCCGATGGAAGACTTCTTTAAGTACATGAGCTCCTTAAAAAAGATTGAAAAAAGATAGGTTAGCTTGGTCCAACAGTCCCTATTCCAACCTGCAATACCAAATCTCCTTAGTCATCCCAGATTCATGGATTTGACTCTCCATGCCTTGTCACTCAGTCTAAAGAGTCAAACCCAAGTCATTTCTAGGCTTAAAGACCAAAATCCAAATTTAACCGCTTATAAATATAAATGGGGATCAACAAGTGGTGTAAAAAAAAAAGATATTGACGCCATAAAAAGTGGTGTATATAAGGGATTAATTATCATACCATTGCAAAATATGCTAATGTGGTATGTTTAGGTAAAGCTGTGTCAAAATCCACTGTAAAACTATAAAGGAATGTTGATGTAAAAATTTGACAAAAACTCAATACTGCAAGAGTGATAACTAAGCCTCATTCTGCAAAGTCAAAAGCTCTACTCATCACTACTTAGAAATATATGGTCCAACCATGATTGGACTTAGTCATTATGTGGTCCAACCTTAAATGGACTCTATAAGTATGTATTAACTTTTACAATTATCCAAATGGCTGAGATATATAACATCTAGGAGCCTTGACTATGGTGACTTATTAGAATGGGTCCTTCAAAAATGATGTGGCAATGGTGTGATTATTCATAGCAGTAAATGCTCAAGGCTAGAACTGAAGGTTGGATTAATACTTTTGCATGAGATGGTTGAGGTTGCCTATAAGTGGAGTACTCTTGTTGACTTATTACCGTATGTTCCAATTAATTTAAGGGAGAAATTTCCCTAGACTAGGAGTGATTGAAGAGCTTGCTTGACTAAGCTTCACTTATATGGAAAGTGAGATCAAAATGGTGAGCTAGATACTACTACTAATTAGCGACCTAGTTATAGAGTAGGTACGCAATTAGCTATTAAATGGTTGTTCATGTAGTGCTTTTATGTTTGATTATGCTTGTGTGTAATGTTTTGTTTCTACGTTTGTACTCAAATTTTTAATAACAAGCTAAGGGGTTGATTCTTTTAACGACCTTAAGTATCTGTACTCCAGACTAAAGCAAGAGAAGGTTTACCAAGTTTTTAGCTAGCTTGTTGAACAAAGCTCTTTCTTCCTTTTGATCTATTCCTTTTGAATAAAGCTTGAGACTTGTTTAAGACTTTCCTTGGTATTTTGGCCAAGTGTGGGGTCTTGTAAAAATTTTGAGGTTTGTAAATATTTGTAGGAAGAATGTAATCCACTAATATTAGTTTTAACTCTTTCAAATTCCAATCCATATAAGAGAATATTTATGTAATTGTTACCACTTTTGAAGAATTATAAGTGAAACTAGCTAGTCCAAAGGATCTCGTCTGAGTAAGCTGAGTGGAATTTGGTCTGATAAGCCCATGGATGGCTAGGGTGCACCAAAAGTAAGTTACTTTATTTACGATGAAATACCTGCCCATGTGATAAACCCATGAGCTTGAACTGAATAGAGACGTGATTATATGTATAACGTGAGTTATTTGTAGAGTACAGGTATAGATAGGGAAAAAAATTGGATAACCTTATCTTTATTATGAGGATGTTATAATATCTCCTTCTTTAGGTACAATTTGTATTACAAGTGGTCACACATGCTAATATTACACTTAAAAGTCAAAAGTTAGGACATTACATAAATTATATTGTAATCATATATACAATATATTATGCAATCAGACATATATAGGGTTGAAGTGCACAAAATGTATATGATATTAATATCTATATGTATATCATAATTGATAAATACCTTATGTCATTAACATCACATGAGCAAAATTAAACCAATGGTTATTCTTATCCCTTTCATAAATTGCTTTGTGTTTCAATTTCTATTTTAATGCTATGCAATTTTGCTATAAATAAACTTCTAATAATTTTATCCATTTAATAAAGCTATTTTTTAAAAATATTTTTAATTCATATGTATTTTGCTCTGTAAAAAATATAGTCATAACAGTTCATTAATAAGATATCATGAGTCGGTTGTAGGAACTAAAATTGTAATAGAAAGCAATGGAGGATGAAAGGAAGATTCTAATTCTTTGTTTAGTGATAACCATAAAGTCCTGACATTGAGATTTATTTGGCTTAAGTATGTTTAATAACAATCATATAACAAATATCTATATAGTGTTTATTAGGATCCAATAATCAAACAATATGAATAATTGAATTTAAAAAGTAAAAATTTGTAGTAATGCAAAAATATAAATAATGGTGCATGATGGCTTAAATGGACAAAAAGGAAAACAAAAGAACTTATCATGTATCTTGGATCGTACAATATCAAATTACTTTTTTTTTTCGTTTTTATTTCTCTTTCCATCTTCGAATGTGGCGTACATGGTTCTCATATACTAATAGCACTACTTGCAATTAAAATTAAGGATGGTTTTGATCAAAGTATTGCATAAAATTCTACAAAATCATTACGATTTAAAACAAAATACTAATTAACTACTCCAATTATGTTATATAAAATTATAATGTGTACAACTATTCAGGTCATCAAACTTTCGCTAATATACCACATCAATACCTTCCCTCAATTTCTCTTAATTTATATCTCTTACACATTAT
The DNA here is from genome assembly GCA_024138025.1 of Combretum micranthum. Classification (NCBI taxonomy): domain Eukaryota; kingdom Viridiplantae; phylum Streptophyta; class Magnoliopsida; order Myrtales; family Combretaceae; genus Combretum; species Combretum micranthum. The sequence goes on from JAMXBD010003301.1 coordinate 47,932, forward strand.
GGCATCTAATTAATACTTGAGATTATTGAAAAAAAAGGATTATGTCATAATAATTTTAAAAGATAATTAAAAAAATTAAACAATTTTCAACTACTTGTTTGTAAATTAATAAAATTTGTAAGCATGAAATGGTGACGGTTACTCTTAAAGAATAACCAACAATTCAACTTGAAAAATAGTGCTCTTGCCTACCAATAGTTTTCAATACATAAACAAGTAAGTTTTGAATCGCAATTGTCTTATAGGAAGGACAAAAAGAATACAAATGGGAGAGTATATTTTTGGAATCAGATCCATTATTTATGAAATCAATGGTCTTAATTATGAATCATCAAGTCCATTCTGGGTTGGGATTTCACTATCTTCCATAATTTTAGAAAAGTACGTTGCAATTATTCAAGAAAGGTTGTAGTTAATTATCTCATATATCTCATTCTAAGCTTTAGTATATCTAAATATGCTGTACATAAGGAGAAGGTAATATGCAAAGTACTTCACTATAGAAAGGAATATGATCCTATTTGGATAACAAAAGCTGACACCTAGTTGGAGGAATAACTAAAAGAACATCTACTTGTGCCCAATATTCCGCACAAGAATATCACGGATGCATTCCTCTATTTAATATTTGACATCAAACAAAGGAATCACGAATCGAAATCAATACACCGATGTTAAATCACTATGTTTGTCTACACTCTCTTAATACCAAATTACCAACTACTAATGTATATAAGCCACAATGGCCAATGCATAGAAATCAAATACTTTAAGCTTGAAACATAATTGTTGCTCACTACTATTCATTAAATGAATTTTAGAAAGGAAGTGGACATCAATACACATATAAGTTCTTTTGTGCTTTTCAAGATGTGGATCTTTACCTATTTCATAAATTTTGTACTTTCAAGGCTTAGATTATTTATATACTTACATAAATTACTTTTTATGTTTACTTGTATTAATATTAATGGAGTCACCAGATAATGTATTGAAGGTTATTGATTGATCACATGTATTATGTATGAAGGTTAATCTTAGAGATGCCTTAATCCGATGATATGTATATAGATGTGATAGACAAATACTTGAAAGAAGGAATAGATGAGTTTGACATCTTGCGATGAGCATGTGATAAAAGATCAAAATAAATAGACCTAATTTTCTTCTTCTTCTTGTTTTGTCCTTCACTTCTAAGAATTTCAACAAAACTTCCATAATGTGTATATGAGAGTTTTGCCTTATGTCTAGATTTTGAAAACTAATTTTGGTCATTTCATAGCCTCAATGTGGACTACTATGCTCCAGTGCTACTCATGAACATGGGATGGACCTAAATAATCCAATAACCAATATTAATGTTTTACTTTCTTATGGATATGAGCTCTTTGGAGGAGATTTGATATGGGCTTACCTAAGCCGAGAGGCTTATAATATATGAAAAAGGTTTTAGCCCATTTATAAATGACTCCATTTATATTCTAAGACTTATTTGAGTCCACATAGCTTCTTTTGAAGTCAAAAAATCCCAATGAACTTAAAAGGACATTTTTAAAAAAAAAAAAATATATATATATATATATATATATCCTTTGGTTGCAAGAATTGAGAGAGGCAAAGAGCTAAAAAACCAATCCACCAACAATCCTTACTTCTAACCTATTAAAACAAATCTTCCTTGCATATCTATTTGGATCCAATTTCCTCCACACATTTGTTAGCCTAATAAAAGGTTATGGTATTAAATTAGATAAAAAAATATAATTAAAAAATGATCCATTAAAATACAACCTTAAATAAATATTTTTATAAGGAAAAAAATATTTGTGTTTTTTCTAGAAAAATTATGAAATTTTATAACCAGTCACCTTGCTAATTTCATAAAAAATTCTTACATATAATTTATAATGTTGTTAAAAGTGTTTTGTTCATTTACTACCATCTGCTCTAGGATTATAATCTATTAATCCGCATTAATCTAGTATATAATTAGTTTGATGAATCATTGGATTCCCGAGTGTACAAAACATTGCAATTTAGCCACATATATCACCTAATTGATGCTTATAGGCCATCCATTAAACTAGGTGGATTTCTAATAAACTTTAATTAAAAGGTCATTAATAATTATATAAAAATTTCAACAAAGTGCGATATGTTTTTCCATGACTTAGGTTAATTCAAAATATGTAAAATTGAGTGATACAATTGAGTGATACGTATAAGGCGTCTATTAAACTAGGTGAATTTTTAGATTTTAATAAAAAAGTTGTTAATAATAATAACAATTTCAGTAGAGTGTGATATGTTTTTCCACCTCAAGCTATTTTAAACATGTAAAATTAACATGTTTGACAAAGATTTTCAAAAAACATAATATAGATAAAACCCATTCAAAGATAACATAAAGAGGAGCTAAGCTCAACTTGAAATAAAAAAAAAAAAATTATTTGTATAGTATTTATATGAAAATATTCATATAAATTACTATAGTTATTTGGTTTGACACATTTGATCCATTTGAGCCTAGTTAACTATATTAAGCCTTAAACCATCAACTAAGCCCATTTCATATGTCAAAGCCCATAAAATTTATTTAAGTTAATTTAAGTCCATTATATGTTCATTTATCCAATTGTAATTAAAAGTCCTTTTATGGCTAATTAACCTAATTTAACCGATCAACTATATTTATTCAATTTTAATTTAACAAAAAGCCTAATAATTTAAAATATATCTAAATTAACCAATTATAGCTAATTACGCATTAATCAAGCTAGTTTAATAATTATGCATGGGTTTCTTTGACTAGGAGTCCATTCACGGGTGCAATCGCGGGCAAGATTCAAACCATGATTGGCTTTAAGTGCAATTCATCTTTGGTCGTGTCTAGCATAGTGTTAATTGTAGGGTCTAACTGAGGGCACTATACAAGCTGCATTTGAGTTTGTTTCTTTTACTTGATGTCCTCCTTTTAATTCAATCACAAGTGTGGTTTAGACTGTTCATCAGTGATCACAGGGTGTAACTTGGAGCGATTAAACTTAGGATCCCTGTTTTATTTTTAGTTTTCAATCTTCATCAAATCAGTTCATTTCTTCTTTTTGACACATGTGAACTAAAAACAATAAATTAAACAATATATGCTTATTTTAAGAAGATTTTAAAAAATAATTAAGTATAACAAGAATAAATCCCCTCGATTTGAATATAAAAATTCAAGTTATTAGTTCAAGTCCCTAAGGGACAAATTTATGTTATAACTAACTCGAATGGACCCAAATACAAATGGGTCCAAAGAAATAGGCTTTGTATTGTGTAGGTATCCTTAACATTCCTTTTCCTTTTTCCACTATTATTTGTCACAATAATTTGAGTGTTGCTAGCACTCTTGAATGTTTTAGAGGCATACCATTAACTTTAAATGCTAGTGCTCATTCAAACCCACTATCTCTTACAACAAATCTCCTTATACAATCTCTTACTTAACCATATCCCCTCAAAATACTATCCAACCTATCCTTAATCCACCAATCCAATCACTTAGACCAACATCTCCTATACTACCTTAGTTACCTATCTAAGTACCTATTCCTTAATCTCCTCCTCAACCAAAACCAATTATGTCACCACAACAACAACCAGCTAAGTCCCACCATGATAGGGGATGAGTTGTTCCTTCATCTCAAGCTCCACAACTCACATAATCCTAGTAAATAGAAGAAAGATCCATTTCTTCTATTCAATTACCTTTGAGAAGATTTACGAGGAGAAAGATCCTTGTGAGAAGAAAACATGAATGGTCAGATTGGCTTGCATCAAAGCCAGGAACAGGCCAACCCAACTCTGTAAACTCAAAGACTTATGAAGTTGTAAAGAATGTTATCCATGACATTGCTACTCTATTTCTTGAACCATTTTTTTATGCTGAAGCTAATGAAGTCATTCCAGGCTATTGGAAAGTAGATTCACACTTCAATAATTCCTTACTAATGGCAATAGTCTTAGTGAAGCACTTGGGATATTTATCAATTCCACCTTTCCAATTTTTTGCATCACTTAATTGAACAATTCTATACTGGGAAGATCTTTTGTTGGATGCAACTAAGGGTAAACCAAACAATTCTTCCCCTTAAAAATACAATTTTATAGACATGGAATAACGATCCTGACAATACCAAAAAGATTGTCTCTTCTGGATATCGAGCAATTGTGTCATCATTAGAATTTTATTACTTAGATTGGTGGTATGGCAGTTTTTGTTAATGATAGCCTTTATGACTAGCCACAGGAGCTAATCAAGGTGATGGGGGATCATGGTGTGGACCTTTCAAAATGTGGCAAACTATCTACAATTATGATATAACATATAGTTGAACGAGGATGAAGCCACTTTAGTTCTAAGTAGGGAGGTTGCACATTGGTTAGAACAAGCAGACCCTAACAATATACATAAACGATAACTAATCGACATTAAAAAAATTCACAAAAAATATGAAATGGTTTTTTTTAGTTGGTATTTTAAATGTGTTTTGGATACCATTATTGTATATATTTTTATCGTGATAATCATGAATTAGCATTGGACTAAACTCTAAGAGGGGAAAAAAAGTTTATTTGTAATTGTAAACACCCTATTTTTGCCTCCATATAGTTCTTTTTCTTTAAAATAGTTTTAGTTATAAGAAAATAAAAAAAAAAGAAAGAAAAATTGAAAAAAAATAAAAAATTGTGAAATACTAAAAAAAAAGTATGAAAAAATGTCATGTTAGAGTCCATGATAGTCATGGAGTGGTTCGATTGATTTTGCCTAACTTAAAATAGTGATGGAAAATTTAAATTGCATACTTGGTTTAGCAAATTATGAGTCTCCTATCATAAATGAAGGTTTTAATATTTGGTGTGATTTATCCAAACTCATAATGTCATGAAATAGACAAACATGGGATTTAAGTTGTTTATTTTATAGACATCTATTATATAAAGATAAATCAAGCCCAACAATTTTTTAGCTCAATTTTCATTTCATAAAATAGTACATGGTTTTATGAGATTTTGGCCTTAAATCATGCTTCAATCCAATTTAAATTAGCTATTTTATGGATTTACAAATTTTTGAGTTAAAAAGGGATAATAGAACTCAGTGCATTTTAGATTTATTGTTATGTTAAAAGGGAAATTCATTTTGGACCAATCATTGGCCTAAGCTAATTCATTGAAGAGAATTAGATAAATGGAAGGGGAAAAAAAAAGGCAATTGAATTGCTGTGAAAACTGAGCTTTGCTCAAGTGCATAGAGGTAAGTCCAATCCTAGAACATGGTGTGTCGTGCCATGATTTTTTTAAGTGTGGCTCCATGTTTTTTACTTGGTCAAAAGACCAAGCTTCTTTTTCCTCATGCCATGAATGTAAATAGCGATGAAAATGCATGATTCACATTCTAAGCGCAATTATTTGTCATATTTTAACTAGATTTTTCATCCAATTTCACCAAAATAAAGGTAGGAATGCATTATAGGCTAGTCATGAAAAAAAGCTTAATTTTATGAATTGAGGTAAAATAATGATGCAAATTCCTTTTGAGTATTAGTTAGGATCAAGATCGAGCAAATCAAGGACAATTTTGAATAAAATTAATCACCACATTCAACTTCATTAAAGAGAAAAAAGATTTTATCTTTAACCATTTTCATTCTTTCCTATTTTGATTGAAGGCATGGAACTATAAATTAAATAGAGGTCCAAGTAAATCACTTACCTAAGGACTCATACACATAGATTCAATTAAGCTTTCTCTCTAGGTTAGAGCTTACAAGCTTTCAAACCTCTTTCTATAAATTGAAAATTTTTAGAGTTTATCTTTTCTTTTCTTTTTTTTTTTTGGTAGTGTTTCTCCTCTACAAGAAGCTTCACACTCTTGGTAAAAGTATCTTGGACTATTGAACACTGAGCTTTGATCATCTTATTCATTGTGTTCTAGAAGTAGTTTGCAATTGTGGGGATATTATTTTACCTTCATCTAACTTTCCAACATCTTCTTTGCCTCCAATCACCACTAAAACATTCCGTAAAGCATCCATCGACCTTAGCCGTTCTAATTCAGTACCAATCTAAGGGAGTACTTTGCTTATGCTTGCTTTCCAATTAATCAGGTAACTTCCCTTTTCCTCTTTATTTTATTGCTTTTCTTTGTTTTGTTTAGTCTATGTAATAGTAATCATGATGCAAGGAGTTAAAAAAAAAGGTAATTAAAAAAAGAATAAAAAACAAAAAATATAATAGCAAAAAAATGTAAAAGGATGATGTGATATTGTATGATAAAATGCAAATTCATTTTATCACTTGGAATTTTTTTTTAAATATTTATGTGGATCTTAGTATCATAACTTAATAAGCTTCTCAAACTTCCACATCTCCTGCTACAAACTCCATCCTCTCAATTTCATGGCTTCTAGTTGCATTGCTTCCTTCAATCTCAGGATGAACTCGGATTGGCATAAGGTTCGCAATTTATCCATCTCAGGTTGTAGCAAGCTTGATGCCATGGCAATGTGGTTCATAAATGGTGTGGTAGCTACCTTTTTTGGATCTTTGGAAAGATGTTCTTATGTAAGCATTGTCACCAAAGATGATGGAGATGAAGAAGCTAGTGATGTGCCTCTCGTTAATTACCACTTTCACATATCTTATGTAATCATGGCACCATTAGCCGAAGAAGGGATGTAGATTGGAAGACAAACGAGACATTCATTTGGGGCTAAAAGAATCCTATGATATGAACATTTCAAAAAATGTAATATCATATGATTGGAGGCTATTGATTTATGGTGAAAAAACGGATCCACAATTCAACATGATTAAATTGCTTGTATATGATATAATGGAACAGTTGGGGGAAGTGAATTCAATATCATACATTGAAGCTATTGTATCCTTTTCCAATGTAATCAATTAATAGGGAAATGGGTGTTTGATAAGGAGTAAAATAATATATATATATATATATATATTTTTTTTTTGTTCAGAGAAATCCAAGGTAGTAGATCTTGATAAGATCTTTCTTAATGCATTTGTCTGCTTGGATTAAATTGGCCATGGAAACAGTGGAATTTTTTTTTTCCTTTTTTGTTGTTTTGTGTCTTTTTTCCGCATACTTGCCACTAGATAGATGTTCGATCTTTTCATTATTTTCTTTCTCTTAACTCATTAATACTAACAAGCCTTTTTTTATATTAATTAGAGACTTTTTGCTTATTATGATATGTTTCCAATATGTTTTCTTAATATGGTTTTAACAATTTTAGTTTATGGTTATTTTATATAGACATGCTACACACACACACACACATGTAATTTTAAATAGATTTCAATCTTGATTCTTAAATTAATACTCAAACACAAAATTGAACACAACCAAAGTATCTTAAAGATATGTAACCTGATCTAACTGAAGGTATGTATCTTTAAAAATATTCGTAAGAGAACAAGATAGTGGGGAGTATGAGACTTAACCTAGAGTTAAAGTTCTTTGTGTTTTTTTTTCTTTTTAAATAAATATTATCATCATGTCTAAAACTAAGACATCAAAACTCTACTACGTACAATATATTGACTTGTAATACCACAAATATAGCTCTCGGAGGAAGTACATCAATATCACATACTGCATTTTAACACACCACAAACAAGAAGTTATACCATGGTCAATGCATAAAGCTTGCTACATTGGTTATTATTAGGTTAAGTCGACTTAAAATAAGATCAAACATGTCACATTTGCATATTAAATCATCTATCACAAATAAACCTATTACATTTGCATCAACTTAGTATATTTGCATCAAAATGTACTACATATAGACAAGAAGAAGTTACTGCATTTGGACAACTTACCACATTCGTATCTGCATAGCATATTTATGCCCAAATCTACCACACTAGAATGGAGTCCTTATTTTAAGTCACTGACACATGGCTTGACCCAATAATTTGCCCTACTAGATAAAGTAACACTATACAACCCAAGCTTCTACGCAACCTTCCACAAAATCGATTAAATCTATGAAACAAACATAAAATATTTTGTTATTCCATCTACCCATCAAACTAGGTAATTAGACCAACTATTGTCCACCCCATTCCTATAGTTTCGGTCATAACCTAAAATATCATATAAGTCCTTCTTAGATCGATTTATAATTGAAAAACATGATCCCACAAAGAGATGGTAAAAAGAACCCAATATGATAGTTAGCAAAAAAGTATATGTACATGATAAGTTAAAAAGATATGGAAAATTATATTATAGGGAATTGATGTCACACCCCCCACAGGATACCCTAGTAGCATCTATGTCACATATAACAAACTAAAGTTGTAGACATTCTAATTTATCTATCTCAGGCTTTCAGAAAAGTACATGAACATAGAACGATCAAAATACTCCGTGACATGGATGGTTATGACAAGATCCAAGGTTGATTGGAATAAGCAAATAATTGCATACATATAAATCACATATAACAATAACAATACAAAAAGTCATTAAATATTATATCATAAGTTTACAACTTTACAAACGTTAGTCTTTAAAAGACTTCTTTACATACACAACTTTGCTGTTCTCTTTCCAATCCATAATTGAACTTCATTACATATGCAAAATACTATCTTTAACTCATATCCAAAATTCTAGATATCTTTTGCTAGCTTCCACTCCTAAGAGTTGATTCCTCCCCTCAATTTCCTGCAAACAAGCAATCTTAAAGTGCATGAGCACAACAAAGATCAATGAATAACCAAATCTTAACACAAATTAAACAATGTCAAGCAAGTTTAATTAACAAACATATGCAATGCTACAATTAAGTATATGCAATAAACATAGTTTGGATAACTGCAATACAATCCAATGGAGATTTATACCCTCTCTTGGGGGTTAAACAAACCAGCTCAAGAAAATCATATCTAGAAGAAACTAAGAATTAAGGAAAGAGAAGTTTTTATTCATTCTTATTTATTATTTATATATATAGAAAATATTATAACTCAACTTGTCCATAGAGCATAGAAAATCCACCAAGTATTAAGTGTTTCAAGTCAACACCATAGGCAACATCCTTCAATGCCTACTTAGTTCCCTCTAGAACTAATACAATAGTGGTAAACCTTCTTGTAGAACAAACTATTAATTTCTATTTACTAGAAAACTTAAGAGTCACTATAGAATCGAAATGCTAATACGTAGTGTGTTTGTCATACAAATGCATGTTATACTGTCGTGTAATGCATGTCAATTTTATTCAAAGGTCAATTAAGAATTATACCATATTAATGAATGACTACATCAATTTTAGAATATCCACAATTTATAATTACATAATCAATACCATGCAAATAATTATCACTTTTAGCATTAAAGATTGTCATTCATTCATACAAAATATAACATGCATTACTCCCCAAATCCTCATGCATATAATCAATTTCAGTTATATTTAGGAGTATATGCCACTATATTACACTTACAAACAATGTGAGAAGATTCAAGTTACTCACCTGTAACTTGATTTATGATTCTTATAATATAATGAACATATAATACTAAGTATATAACTAACAAGAATTTCTGTTAGTGCTTAAGTGTCCTAAATTCACGTTATCATTTCCCTACTTCATTGGTCTTTAACAAACTATAAAGTACTATGTAAAAGTTTAAGGTCAAGTATTATAAAACTTAGCATGTCTCCATTTATAATTCTATGACCCAACTTGATTAAGATTCTATAGAAGATCTTAAACTAGTATTTGTATACACATATCTTATATTATATATTATATATTATTATTTAAAAATAAGGTGAAATAGGAGATCACTAGATCATGGCCGTGATTAAGGCCATGATTATGCTCATGAATGGGAATTACGGCCTTGATCACACCCGTGATTATGTAAAATTGAAGCAACTAAGACTATTGAGTCCTTTATCATGCCTGTGATCATGAAAACTTCAACCATCCGATGCTACCAAGCCCTTCATTATACCCGTGATTAACTAAAATTCAAACATCGGAGACTACTACGTCCTTGATCACACCCATGATCAAGTAAACTTCAAACATGCGAGATTAACGAGTCCTTTATCATGCCCATGATTGTGTAAAATTCAAACATCCGAGACTACTACACCCTGTATCATGGCCGTGATCAACCAAACCCTAAATTATGATTTCAAAACTTAAAAATTTTACACTTACTAAGTACATATTATGATCTTATTTCTAGCTAAAACATTTCAACATCATCATCTAAGGTTTATATGTATCCCCTACATCTTCATATTGACGTTATACATGCATACTTACCCTACAATAATTTATACGTAAAATTAACTTCATCATACCAATAAAGGCCTGTTATAGCTATGATTAAAGTGTTAAACTATCAATTCCATTACTTAAAATTTACCTATCTAACACCAATACTCATAACAACTCCATATTCAACGTTAGTCATTATGAACACCAAACAAACCCATCTATCTCACAAGTTTTACAAAACAATCTTCATTACTTATCTCTTACAAGTCATAAAGACTCATTTAAACATAAATATCAATTTAATTCTCAAATCTTTCCTCAATTTCATCCCTAGACTCATTGAAGCATAGATTAATTTAGTAGAAAATATAAGTAAATTAATTAATAGAAATAGTAAGTAACACTTTACCTAATTTAATCTTGACTTGAAGATGGGAGCTCGAGGTGAAGATTAAGAGAATTTGAAAGGAAAATTGATGAAGAAATGTTATCTTTTATTTGAAGGGAATGGTGCCTGTTATTGGTTTCTAGGAAGAGATTTTTGTCAATTTAAGTTAATAATTACCTCTTATTTTAGGTAATGCCAACTTTGATTTTTTGCACATAAAGAGTTATTGTGTGTGTGCAAGCGCATGATAGCTAAGATGGGGGATATGAGTTGTACAATTGCAGGAGCTTCCTACAGCTACACAAACTTGTGTTTCCTTCAAATTTGAATCTCATTATATTAAGGTTGGACAATCTTGTAAGTTGTTCAGTAAAATTGAATCCTATACATACACACGCATGCATAGAGAATTATTAAATTAATACCTTTCAATATCGGCATAGCAATCGTTTCTCTTCTATCGGATCTTCGTATCTTAGTGATGACCCACACCAAAAAGGTTTTGACTTAAGTAATTGAAAGACATAATGATAATTGAATAGTAAGTGTGAGTGACTTATAGATATTGGACGGGAGGATTTAGCATGGACTAAAGAAGCTGATACTAATAATACTAATACTAATACGAAGTTACGGATGAAGAGAAGTGGGGTTTTAGAAATCCTGACCATGTTTGATAAGTAGAACAACGATAGTGGATAAATTACAAGACAACAAAGTAGTAAAAGAAGGGGCAGAGAGTAAGAAGATCTTTAAAATTTTTGTGATGATGGCGTACAGTACTTTGAATAGAACCATGATTTCTTGGAATAAATAAATCCATAAGAATGTATTTATCATTTTATAACTCATTCAATTTGTATTTTATTGAATTTTATTCCATTTCAAATTATTCTCACATACCATATGGTAAATATGATATGAGGTGAATAACCTTTTTATTTTCTCATGAAACTAGTTATTTTTTCCATGACCTAGATGCAATACTGATATTCCAAGAATGTTACATTAGTCAAATGTGATACTACTGTAAAGTATTTTTTGGGTATCTCATAACTCATAAGCTTGATGCTATAAGTCTTTTTGGCATCACAGCTTGGTACCTCGCAAGGAGGTAATCGGAAAGATCAAGTTCATTATTAATTTTATGATTGGTTGTGTTTGTGTCTAACAGATACAACGTCCATTATAAGGTGACGTTGGATTGTTTTTAAATCAACAGAACGAAGATTAATCCAACCAAAAAACTTTATACCCTTACAAATTATGTCTATATTTTAATGATAATTATTAGAAAAGTGTTTTTTATGGTGGTTCCTAGAGTTCTTACTAAGGAATTAAATATAGAGTCTTATACTTTACTGTATTGATATAATTTAAGAAAAAATTTCATGAAAAATATGAAATGGTTTTTTAGTTGGTATTTTTAAAGTGTTTTGGGTACCTGTTAGTGTATATATTTATATATTTTATTATGATAATCATGAGTTAGCATTGGACTAAACCCTAAGAGGGGGAAAAAAGTTTATTTCTAATTGTAGACATCTCATTTTTGCCCCCATATAGTTTTTTTTTCTTTAAGATAGTTCTAGATCTAAAGAAAATTATAATAAAAAAAGAAAGGAAAATTGAAAAAAATAATAAAAATTTTGGGAAATACTCAAAAATAAAAAAATTATAAAATAAATATCATGTTGAAGTCTATGGTAGTCATGGAGTGGTTCAATTGATTTTCCACCACTGAAAATAGTGATTGAAAATTTAAATTGCATACGTGGTTTAGCAAATTACGAGTCTCCTATAAAGAATGAAGGTTTTAATATTTGGTATGATTTATTTAATCTCATAATGTCATAAAATAGACAAACATGGGATTTAAGTTGTTTATTTTATATACATCTATGATATTGAGATAAATCGAGCCCTAAAATTTTTTAGCTTAATTCTTTTTTTATAAAATAGTACATAATTTTATGAGAATGTGGCCTTAAATCATGCTTTGATCCAATTTAAATTAGCTATTTTATGGATTTATAAATTTTGATTTAAAAAGGGATAATAGAACTCGTGTGCATTTTAGATTTATTATTAAGTTACGAGGCAAAGTTGTTTTTGGACCAATCATTGGTCTAAGCCAATTCATCGAAGAGAATTAGAAAAAAGAAAAAAAAAAAAGGCAATTGAATTGTTGTGAAAACTAAGCTTTGCTTATGCGCCTGGAGGTAAGTGTAATCCTAGCACATGGTGCACCACGCCATGATTTTTTTCAAGTGTGGCCCCACGTTTTTTACTTGGTCAAAAGACTAAGCTTCTTATTCCTCATACCATGAATGTAAACAAAGATGGAAATGCACGATTCACGTTTTTAGACACAATTATTTGTCATATTTTAACTAGATTTTTCATCCAATTTCACAAAAAAAAAAAGATGGGAATGCATTAAAGGCTAGTCAAGAAAAAAATCTTAATTGTGTGAATTGTGGTAAAATAATGATGGAGGTTCCCTTTTGAGTATTAGTTAGGATCAAGATCATGCAACTTAAGGATAGTTTTGGTTAAAATTAATCATGGTGTTCAAATTCGTTAATGAGAGAAAAGATTTGGTCTTTGACCATTTTCATTCTTTCCCATTTTGATTGAAGGCATGACACTATAAATAGAGGCCTAAGGATATCACTCACTTAAGGACTCATACACATAGGTTCAATTAAGCTTTCTCTCGAGTTAGAGCTTACAAGCTTTTGAACCTCTTTCTACAAATTGAAAACTTTTAGAGTTTTTTTTTTTTTAAGAAGGATTTCTTCTCCACAAGAAGCTTCACGCTTTCGGTAAAATTTTCTTGCAGTGCTGAACATCCAGCTTTGATCATCTTATCCACTGTGTGGTTTGTTGTTGTGAGGATATTGTTTTGCCTTCATCCAAACTTTCCAGCATCTTTTTTACTCGATCACCATTGAAACGTTCCGTAGAGCATCCATCGACTTTAGCCGTTCTAATTAAAGTACCAATCCAAGCAAGTACTTCACCTATGCTTGCTTTCCCCGATAATCAGGTAAGTTCCTTTTTTCTTTTTATTTTATTGCTTTTCTTTATTTTGTTTAGTTTACGTAATAGTAATCAAGATGCAATGAGTTTTTTTTTTTTTTAAAGGCAAATAAAAATATAATAATAAAAAGATGTAAAAAGGATGATGTGATATTGAATGATATAATGCAAAATTCATTTTATCACTTGGAAAAATGTTTTTTTTTTTAATATTTATGTGGATCTTAGTATCATAACTTAAATAAATAAGCTCTTCAAACTTCCACATCTCCTACTACAAGCTTCATCCTCTCAATTTCATGGCTTCTAGTTGCATTGCTTCCTTCAATCCCAAGTCGAATACAGATGGGTATAAGGTCTGTAATTCATCCATACTGAGTTGTAGCAAGCTTGATGCCATGGCAATGTGGTTCATAAATGGCGTGGTAACTGCCTTTTTTGCATCTTTGGAAAGATGTTTTATGTAAGTATTGCCACCAAAGATGATGGGGATGAAGATGCTAGTGATGTGCCTATAGCCATAGATCCAACGTAATCATGGCACCATTAGCAAGAAAAGGGATGTAGATTGGAAGACACATGAGGCATTCGTTGGGGCTAAAAGAATCATATAATATGAACATTTCGAAAAATATCATATCATATGATTAGAGGTTGATTTATGGTGAAAAAATGGATCCATGATTCAACATGATTAAATTGCTTGTACATGATGTAATGGATCAGTTGGGGAAGTAAATTTGATCTCATGTAATGAAGCTAAAATATATTACAATTTTTTGTGATCAGAGAAATCCAAAGTAGTAGATCTTTACAAGATCTTTCTTAATGCATTGATCTGCTTGGATTAAATTGGCCATGTAAATAGTAGATTTTTTCCCTCTTTTGTTGTTTTGTGTTTTTTTTTTTTTCCCACATAGTTGCCAATAGATAGATATTTGATCTTTTTCATTACATAATATTCAAATAAGAATATGCTTAAACTCATCCGATTATGCAATTGGTTTGTTCTTTCCCTTAACTTATTAATACTAATCAACCTTTTTTTTATTATTGATAAGAGACTTTTGCTTATTATGATATGATTCTAATATGTTTTCTTGATATGGTTTCAACAGTTTTGGTTATGGTTATTATTATATAGACATGCCACACATGTATACACACATGCGTAATTTTAACTTGATTTCGATCTTGATTCTTAAATTAATACTCAAACACAAAATTGAATCCAACCAAAGTATCTTAAAGATATGTAACCAGATCCAAATAAAGATGTGTGCATCTTGTAAGATACCCATAAGAGAACAAGACAGCGGGGGAGTACGAAACTCAACCTAGAGTTAAAGTTCTTCTAGGCAATTCGATTTTTATTTTTATTTTTTTAAATAAATCTTATTATCATGCCTAAAACAAAGACATCACAACTCTACTACATACAATATTGACCTGTAATACCACAAATATAGCTCTCAAAGGAAGTACATCAATATCTCA
The DNA here is from genome assembly GCA_024138025.1 of Combretum micranthum. Taxonomy (NCBI): domain Eukaryota; kingdom Viridiplantae; phylum Streptophyta; class Magnoliopsida; order Myrtales; family Combretaceae; genus Combretum; species Combretum micranthum. Next base: position 63,182 of record JAMXBD010003301.1, read on the forward strand.
TAGTACATTTCAACATAACACAAACAAGAAATTATACTATGGTCAATGCATAAAGCTTTCTACATTGGTTGTTATTAGGTTGAGTCGACTCAAAATAAGATCAAACTTATCACATTTGCACCTTGAATCATCTATAAAAAAATAAACCTACCATATTTGCACCAACCTAGTATATTTGCATCAAAACCTACTACATCTAGATGAGATAAACTACCACATTTGGACCAACATACCCCATTCGCATCAACCTAGCATATTTACACCCAAACCAACCACATTGGAATGGAGTCCTTATTTTAAGCCACCAATACGTGACTTAACCCAACAATTTTCCTTGCTACATAGAGTAACACTATACAACCAAACTTGTACATAACCTTCTATAAAGTCCATTAAATCTATGAAACAAACATAAAGCATTTTGATATTCCATCTACCCATCAACTTAGGTAATTAGAGCAACTATTGTCCAACCCCTTTCTATAGTATAGGTCATAACCTAAAACATCATATAAGTCCTGCTTAAATAGATTTATAATTGAAAAACATGATCCCGCAATGAGATGGTAAAAAGAACACAATATGATTGTTAGCAAAAAAGTACATGTACATGACAACTAAAAAAGATATGGAAAATTATATTATAAGGAATTAATGTCACACCCCCACAGATTACCCTAGTAGCATCAATATCACATGTAACAAATTGAAGTCATAAACATTCTGATTAATCTATCTAAGGCTTTCAAAAAGGTATAGGAACATAGAATGACCAGAATACTCCATGGCATGGACAGTTATGACAGGATCGATGGTTGATTGGAATAAGAAAAATATTCCATAAATGTAAGTCACATATAAGAATAATATTACAAAAAGTCATTAAATATTACATCATAACTTTACAACTTTACAAACATTAGTCTTCAAAGTTTTCTTCACATACACAACTTTGCTCTCTTTTTAATCCATAACTAAACTTCATTACATAAACAAAAAACTATCTCCAAATCATGTCCAAACTTCTTGATATCTTTTACTAGCTTCCACCCCTAAAGAGTAGGGGTGTTTATGGTTCGGATTGGCTCAATTTGGTTTAAGGGTCGAGCTGAACCAAACCACATTTGAAACAGTTCGATTCAAACCCTTAATGAACCAAACTACATTTAACATTTCATGGTTTTGAATCGAACCACTTCAAATGTGATTCGGTTTGGTTCAGTTCAGTTCGAACTACTTTTAAAAGCATTTAGTTATAATAAATGATATTAATAGTCATTTGAGTTCCCAAGAAAAGAAAAGATATTTAGATTGAGGAATGTTATGAAAGAATTAAGTTACTTATCATTATATCAGGTCATGTATTTGATAATTTCATATATACTTATTATCCCATTTTAAAAATATTTTTCAATGTGAATTTCACGTAACATATATTTTTAATAAATCTATAACAATAACTAATAAAAATCATTCTTTTACATTAATTCCATATTTATTTATAATATTCTTCCCTTATAATATATTTAAATTTCCGTTATACCAATTAAATGATTGTGCATGTTCTAAACTCAATTATACTACTTTATTTTAATTTGATGCATGTATAGTAGATTTAGGAAGAATTTATAAATTAATAAAATAGGAAAACATACTAAAAAACTTTTGAGACAAGTAAAAGATTGCTTGTTTAATATTATTAAATATATAATATATATTTAATGATGTATTATGTAAAATATATATACACAATATTTACATTCATAAATTACATTAATGTGGTTAAATTGTAATTTACATTTCATAAATTGGAACATAATCACAATTTCTCCTAATAAATCTAAAAATTAAAATCTTACTTGGTTCACTTTCAAAGATGCATCTAAATATAAGAATATTATTATAATTCAGAATTGTGACTCTATTTTAAGTCTATTCTAACATATTACATGTATATGTGATATTAGAGTGAAATATTACATGTGACCCTAATATGTAATGTTTAAGAGTTATCATTAAATAAGGTGGCTCTTTTTTTTTTTTAATGTGAAGCGGCTTAGTTCAGGGTCTAATGGTTTAGTTCAGTTCAACCCCTTGAACCGAATCATAACCATTTAAACTCTTCTTGAACTAAATCACAAACCAAACCAAAATATAAAAGAATCACATTTTGTTGTTCGATTTGGTTTGGTTTGGTATTTGGTTCAATTTGGTTCGTTTCAATGAATAGTCTGCCCTACCTAAGAGCTGATTTCGCCCCTCAATTTCCTATAAACAAGCAATCTTAAAGAGCTTGAGTACGACAAGTTTGGTGGATAACCAAATCTTAACACAAATCAAACAATTTCAAATAAGTTTAATTAACAAACATATGTAATACTACAATCAAGCGTATGCAACAAACATAGTTTATATAACCTTAATCCAAAATGATAGAGATTTACACCCTCTCTTGGGGGTTGAATGAACCAACTCAAAAAAATCATATCTAGAAGAGACTAAGAACTAAGGAAGGAGAAGTTTTTGTTCATTCTTATTTATTATTTATATATATGGAAAATATTATAACTCAACTTGTCCTTAGAACTTAGAAATTCCACTAAGTATTAGGTATTTCATGTCAACACCATAGATGAGTAGGTATCAATATTTCAAGTGGTTAAAAGAGTTATCAATGTTTCATAAAGTGGTCAAATGAGGTATTAACGTTTTGTAAAGTTCATTTAAGGTATCAACGTTTCGATTAATTTTCAATTAAGTTTCTAAATTTTTCATTAATGGTCAATTATTAATACCTTTTTTAGTCACTTTGCAAAACGTTAATACCTCTTTTTATCAACTTAAATGAATTTATTCTCAGACATTGATTTCTCTTTTGAACTAGTTGAAACTTTGATACCTTGAATGAACTTACCCCTAAATGTTGATACCTACCGTTGTATATTACCCCTTTTTTATTTACAAGCCTTAAGTCCACAAAGCAGTACTTACTTAAAAAAAAATTCTTTCACATTAGCAAACCACCTAAATACAAATTGGATAAAATTTTTTATAATAAAGTTTTACACATCGACATCATGTACAAAGGGGAGGCACTAGAAAATTGAATATAGCATCACCGAGTACAAGAGCAAACACATTTCCATCATGGCTTTGGCCATTTGTACCTATGGCTATAAATGTGAATCTATAATCAAAATCACAAACAACCAAGATGTTTTGAGACACTTCACCCTTTCTATTTATATATATATATATATATATATTGTTCATCTTTTGGAACATGTGCTACAACATGTGTTCCATGCAATGCTCCTACACAATCCTAGAAAATATAAAGAAAGGAATGACAGGTAATACTTTCACAAGATATACACGCTCTCACCCATCTATTGCTCATTTGTGCATAGCAACCCAACCTAAAAGAATGGATAATTCCTCGTGTTCTGATGTATTAGTGTTGGGATTTCACGAAATTCAAAATCATCAAGCTGTATTATATGTTTTGAGAAACCAATAAGTGCATCAATTACTTCATTAAATTGTTAAAAGATAGTCTCCAATGAATGTTGAAACATCTCTCACACAACTCTTATTGACTCACCCTTGCTGAAAATGACAAAAAAATATCATTAATTTTTCCTTAATGGACACACTCCTACTATTCCAACACCATATTGTGTCAAAGTCTCGCATAAGTGGCGAAACATGGTTCAGCTTATTTGGAACATGTTTGACATCTAGTCGAGTTTAAGTGGTTGAGAAATTCATTGATAAAATTTGCTTTGGTTCTTCTCGAATTTTAGCATAAGTTTTTATTGAATAAGAATCCGTCTATTATAAGATATAGAATATATACTATAAGAACATCTTCTACATGATCGACGTCCATGTCTTTGTTGTATGAAGTGAATTTCATATCATAATACATCATAATCATTTATGAAAAATAAAAATTAAATAAAATTTTCAGCATATATGACCACATTTAGCCATGAAATATAAAAAGTGGATACCACATCGTTGAAAAATATCAAAGTCTCGATTAAATAATACAAATAACAAAAAAAAAATCATGCATCATTGTCTCCATTTTTCTTTGCTATCTCACGCAATAGCAATTCAGTCTTCATGTCATCATCTGGATAAGTACAAAAAAGCTCACCCATCCTTTTGCCAATTAGAATGTTAGTTGCCTCAAATCCTATACATCTGTTTTCTATCGCGATCGGGAAAGTCTAGACCTCCTTCATAACTACCCTGATACTCCAAGGATTGTTGTCATTACCAATAGATATTCCACCATTAGCACTTCTAGCATGCAATGTGGCAATCAGATGACCTAAATCATTAGTAAGATCATCTCTCAAGTATCGATGTTTTCCCGTTTGTTTTCTTATAGAAGCAATCGGCTATTTCCTTTTTGAAGATGTCTCCCCCTCATGCATGAGGAACTAGGTGATCTTCTTTGATTTCTATCTAATGTAGTAGGGAATTGTCGAGTGGATTTATGAAGCGTGGATCCCTGTTTGAATCTTCATTACCTTTAACATTGTCTTCTAAGGGGGTTTATTGATAAAGTTAGAGCCTCAGCCCTCTGATTCGTCCCTTTTGTGCCCTTGGACATTGTCACGTCCCGAGGGGTACCCTAAACGTGGCAGTCCGCCGTACATAATACTAAAGCCTAGGAATGACTACCTCAGTCATGCAAAGCTTCCATATCATGTACAAGGTATATATCATAATCAAGGGAGCGTATCGAAGTAACATAATTTATGTTGATACTAAATAAGTAACAAGACAAAGAGAATACCTATCATAAAATATAAACATATTAAATTATAATACTTAGGGGCCTATCCCTCTGTTGTCTTCAAATAAATATACAACTTAGAATCTCCAAAACACTAACATAGAATTCATTACATATAAAGAACCTTACAAAATTACTTCATTTTATGTTTCCATTTCCTTCATAGAAGCTTAACATCCTTTCATGACTTCCTTAATGTCATGATCCTCAATTTAAGTCACGGGTATACCTATTTCAACAAAATCTATAGGGGTATAAGCTACAACTAGCTTAGTGAGATATTCCTTTTCATTCGCACCATGTTTTCAAACAAGTTTATTTAGATTTTCGCACATATGCTATGCATACAATGCAAAAATCATGTGATTACGAAAATATATATATAGTTATCCGGAAATCATATATAGAACGGATTGACCCTTCCGTATCGAAGGTTAGGGAATCGGTGTTGAAGATCTTCGATCTTCTACTGCTAGTCCCCCGGTCCTCACCCAAAGCGTTCGGTTGGCTTGGCTCCCAATCTAGAGTCCTATTCCTTGGGTGATTTGGATTCTCTAGGAAAGAACATGGCCCGTGTTACAATACGATCACAGCTAATCCAACTCTACGCGTAGAAGTAGCAGTCTTCCGAAAGAAATGTGACACGATGGATGCTATGCATGAGAGTTTTATTTTTCTTAAGCTAAACCTTATTAAGGTTTATTAAGGGGCGATCAATCAATTAGCAAATAATAAACAGTCATACAAGTATGTAAGCAAAAACACTTAAATAGGCAGTTCGAAGTTGCGATATTCTTAATTCTCATTTCATGCATAAACAAAGAATCGCATATATACATATCCCCGAATTCCCATGCATATCCATTTTTATCTTTTCTTAGTATGCTAATGCCACTACTTTACAAGCATACAGCAAGGTAACGAAATTAAGAGGAATAACTCACTCGTCCATTTCGCGATCTTCTTAGTCATAGTAATCCTCAGGAAGGGTAATTTCGTATCTTTCGTCACCAAAACAAAAGAAATACCCAAGATGAGTATTTCGTAGAAATTCCACTTAAACTTTCTAATTCTATTTCACTATGTTCGTAAAATTCGTATAGAATGAAATTCCATTTTAAAATGGCCATGACTTGCTCATTTTAATTTGGAATTTTGCATATAATATACCGTTTTCTACTTATTCGAAAAGATCTATCCATTTATAAGGTTATCTTTGTCATCAAAGCTCATTTGGGTTCCAAAAACGTTGGGTACAGATTTAAAACGAATATTTCTAGATTTTTGCAAAAACCATTTTTTAACTCAACTTCATTCAAAAATCCTTTAATAAGAATATAGATATATATATACACACACATAATTGATAAATCCTTTGAGTATATAGATAAGCTCACTTTATATGCAAAAATTCTAATGATAGTGTCTCAACGATTTATTTCATAAAACAATTCTTTTTAAAGTATTAAAACTTAACTTGATAAATTTCTTTTCAAGTATTTTGAAGAAACTTTATATTTTCATAGGTTATTATAAATGAGTATATTCTTATTTTATTTTCTTCATTCCTTTTTCCAAAACAAGTAAATTTTCCTTTAATGTTAATCTTTCATAAATTTTACTTCTAATGATAAAATATCAAGTTTATCAAAAGTGTATTAAGTTGTTGAAAATCTTTTTATAAAGTTATATTTAGAATGTTTTTAGAAAATGGATCTTGTCGTCTTATATTTATTATCTAAAATATAAGTTTTTGCTAAAACTTGTTCTTTTATTTCCTTTGAAAAGAATCATCTTTATTAATAAAATTCTTTGTTCTTTATCTTATCTTATTTATATTCTTTGAAAATAAGTTTCTTCTTTAAAAACTTGAAAATCATTATTTTCTTAACTGGGTTTATAACTTTATGGGTTGAATTTATCTTAACTTTGAAAACTAATTTGTTTTTTGATTTTGTCATGGAGTGAAAAGGAGTTTAAATCTTAAGCTTTTTGTAAAACTTTGAATATTGACGAATTTTTTTACTAAAACTTAGGTTACCATAATATACAAAGAAAGTATTTATTTCTTATATTGCCTTGGTAAGCTATCTTGTTATTTAAGAAAACGTTGAGAAAACTCTATTTCTATGTTGTTAATAATAACTCCATTATTTTGTGATAAGTTACATAATAGAAAATTTAGTTTTAAGTTCCTTTAATAAGTAAAATTCTACTTTTAAATTAGTTGAGACAAATATTATGTAGATGTAAGTATTATGAGCATATAAAATAATAAGAACATGAGAAAATACTAGAAACAAATAATAATAAGCAAAATAATAAAAATATCAAGTATTGGGAACCTTAGCTTTTTAAGGTATCCCGGTCAAGTATTGGGAGCCTTAGCTTCATCAAAGCATCCTGGGACTAAGAATAGACTAGTCCTAAAGAATAATAAAAATAAATAAAAGGTTGTTTTAACTTGATATGGATAAGTCTAAGACTAGAAAAAATAGTCTTAAAGAAATAGCATGAAATAAATAAATTGCAAAGCATGAAATTAAATAAACAACAAGTGAGCTTATATGCTCTTAAGATTATATATATATATATATATATATACATACATAAATATATTTAGTTAGATATGAATAATAAAATCAACATAACAACATAATAAAATAGGAAGTTTATGTGTAAGAACAAAACATGAACATGTTGTTGCTTTTACTACTTATATGAGTTTCAAAACAATACCATAGTCATGTTAAGTTACATGACATGGTAAATAAATGGTTGGAAGAAATTTACCTAAAGTGTTTATGTGATATGAAGATAGTAGATGAAATGGGTATTATGTGAGTAGTGATATGTGGTAGAAAGTTTGTGTATAAGGAATGATATTGTGAAGAATTGGTTTAAGAGAGTTTGGTAGAAATAATTCTTGAAGAGAGGATTTGTGGAGAGATTTTGAGAAAGTTTTGGTAGTGAAATGAATTGTGTGAAAGAATGAAGGAGAAAGGAGGTATTTATAGAATTTTGGAGCGAAAATTAGATGTAATTAAATTAATTGAAAAAAATTAAATGGAGATGAAGAGAGAGGGAGGAGTGGATGGCAACACGTAGGGAGGAGGAGAGAGAAATTTGATAAAAAATTAATTTTAAAAGAAAAGTGTAAGAGAAGTTTAGTAATGTGTGGTGTAGAATTTTTATGGGAAAAGAAAATTGTAAGAAATAGGTATGTAGGTGTAATAACAGGTAGTAAGAAAAAGTAGAGATAAAGGAATAGTAATGAATAGTAGAAAAGTACTATAAATAGTAAACTAGACAATTAAAATACCGGTAGTAATAAAAATCGCGTAATAATGCGATATCTGTAATTTTTAACTACCGAAAAATTCTAAAACTGATATTTTTGAAAACCTTATATTTTTATGAGTCTATTGGTATTAATGAAATACTTTTGTCATCCGGTGTACCGAGGCACGGTTTTTGAAAACTGATCCCGTTCAAATCCGAATGACACTAAAAATTTGCGAATATGATATTTTTAAGCTTCCCTATATTATTACGAACTAATATCAACGATTATTTTCATTTCGTTGTTTAGGGTTTAAGAGCGTGGGATTGTCGAATCTTAAACACTATGGTTTGTATGCTTTGTTGACTTTTAAGGTTTCGGTTTGACTTCTGGTTTTGTTGAGTTATTCGTAAGATATAATTTTGGAGTTTTTTTTTACTGTATTATATTTTTAGTTCGATATCTATGGTTTAACTCATTTTATTTATGATTTTTTTAACAGTTTTCAGTTCTCGGGATCGTTTAACCGAGTCTAGGGTTATGAGTTGACTCAGTTTGACTTTTGGTGAAAATTGAAATTTCTGAATCTAAAATTCACCGAAATATTTAAGATCTTAGCATTTCGTTGTCCAGCATTATTTGGATATATGGTCTTGATTTGCGTGTTAAGAATCGGATAGGTGATTTGATTGATGTATGGATGTTGATTCAATCGATAATTAGATTTTCTATTTTGTTTTTGAGGGTTATCTTTTTCTCAAATTAAGAAATCTCGTTTTTTATCTTATTTAAAATTAAGTTTTAACTTGGTTTGATTTTTAGGGTTTCGATTCCGGTGATTGACTCTTAGGATTATTTTTTAAGAATTATGAATTTTCAGAGGTTTACAGACATCTCCTCAAAGCTTTCTTTGTATCGGAATCCCTTGACCTTTTATTAGAGAATGCTACCATTCTTAGTCATCTTGTATTTGAAAATCCTACATTAAAAAAAATGATTAGACAAGATTATCTAAGAGTTATTACTATTTTGTTGGTTATACAAATTTACCTCTTCTACTACCCCCTATCATTCTTTAGGTGCATCAAAATTTTGGATGTTGCTATTCCAACCTATCCCTGATGTAGCATACCGTTTTAGCTAGTTCCATTTCTCCCATAGCTTTCTCAAGGTGCACCACTTACTCTTTAATTGCTTTAGAGTAAATGATCTCCCTCTCATTTGATGCAATTTAACACCAATTTCTCTTAATGTGGTGTACATGTTTGCTAGTACACTTTCTTAAGAGAACTTGTTCTACACAAAGTTTAATATAAGCAACTGTTTCACCCTCACTCCACTGAACCCTATCACTTATCCTTTCAACAATGGGAAATTAGCAATTAATTATGTAAACCCCGAAGTTTTGAATTCAAATTAAAGCTTAAACCTAATTAGAAGTCAAACGGATTTCTAAAGTCAACAAAACCCTAGTTTACGTAACCGCTTAAGTCCGGCATTCCTGTTTAAGAAACCCTAAGAGAGTAAGAAAGAGTTTAGCGAGTAGAATAGTTCGTAATTATCCAAAGAAGCTTAAAAAGATCAGTTTAGTAAAACCACGACTCGCTTTAAACCCAATCGGACACAGTTCTTGAAAAACGTGTCTCGAAGCTCGGAATAGTAAAAATATTTCGAATATACCGTTAGACTCGTAAAAATATAAGATTTTCAAAAATATTAAATTCATAATTTTTCGGTAGCTAAAAATATTAGATATCGTATTTATACGCATATTTTCTTACTACCGATACTTAAATTATCAAGTCTACTTTACATTACACTATTTACTACTATTCTACACTATTTGTCTATCTCTACTTTTTCTTACAACCTACTCTTACAACCCATACCTCTATTTCTTACACATTTTCTTTTCCAATACAACTTCACATCTTTCATATCTTACTTTTAATTAACAAAATACAAAAAAAAAAAAATTTCTCTTCCCCATTACTCCTAAAGTAGCGCTGGCCACCCCTCTTCTTCTTCCCATTTGTTTTGTTTTCAATTTATTTAATTAACACAAATTATCTCCCATATTTTCCTATAAATACCCCTTCATACTTCCACTTTCTACACACCTCTCTTCTACTAAAGTTACTTTACCAAAAATTCTCCAAGAATTTCCTCTCAAGAAGCTCTCTCAAGTTTAGTTCTTTTAGGTAAATTTTCTTCAAGACTTCCATATGTTCATTTACTTAGTATGAGCTTAGTGTGTGTTTTCTAAACCATGAAGGTTAAGGAAAACAACAATAGGTTCATACTTTGGTTTTGTTCATAATCTAATTTCCTTATGTTGCTTTTATATTTATAACTATCTAATATATCTATATAGCTATATGTATTATTTAGAGCATATAAGCTTATTGTTTTGTAATTTATTTACTTTCCTTGCAATTTATTTACATTCATGTTATTTTTAAGACTAGTCTTTCTAGTTTTAGACTTGTCCTCATCAAGTCAAAACATTTTCTTTTTCTTTTGGGACTAGTCTTTTCTTAGTCTCGGGATATCTTGATGAAGCTAAGGTTCCAATACTTGATTTATTTCTTATTAACTTGTTCTTTTGAGCTATTATGTTTCTTTATGTTTCCATAACTTTATGATTCATATTCATCCATGACCATAATGAATTTTGTCTCAAACAAAATAAATGAGGAAATATTTTCTTAAAATAAAGATCATTTTCTAGAAATAAAAGTAGGAAGTTAATTTTTTTTCTAAAGACTAAGGAGTTATATTAACAAACATAGAGGAGTTCATAAAAGATTTTATAAACTTACATGACAAAGAAAGAACTTTTTCTTAAATAAACAAAAGGTTTACACAATTTCACTTTTCATCAAATGCTAGGAATTCTTTTTGGAATAATCTCAAGAAACAAAGAAATTATTTTATAAAATTGTTATTACTTTTAAAAGTTGTTGGAATCTAAGCTTAGAAAATAAAATCATTCCTTAGGAATTTAAAGCAATTACAAGAAATTAAATTTAGGAGAAAAGAATTACTCATTATAAATAACTTAAGATATTTTCAAAGCAAAATGAATATTTCAAAAGTTCTCAAGTTTCAAAATCTTTAGAGACTTTACTTTTTCATAATTTGAGACAAATTCATTAAACTTCATACATTTTTTATGAGTCAATAAATATATGTTATACATTCCAAAGGTTTTACAAGCTATTATATTACTTATCTCTTCAAAATGAGCTTTGGATAAAAGAAGGAAAACAAGTTTATAAAAAATTCGTGGTGAATCTTTCCGCCGCTTTTTCATAATCCAAACGACTTAGTTTGATGAAAATAAGTTTAGAAATAGATAGATCTTTTCGAATAGGTAGAAAACAGTATATTATATGCGAAATTCCAAGTTAAAATGAGCAAGTTATGGTCATTTTAAGTTGGAATTTCTTTTTATACGATTTTATTGCCATTTTGAGAAAGATTTAGAATCTTCAAGAATTAAAAATTTCATGAAAGACTCATTTTGGGTATTTCATCTTGTTTAGGTGGAGAAGGACCCGAGATCGTCTTTCTGAAAGATTATTTCGATTAGGATCTACCAACATGGAGTAAGTTAATCTTTTACTAAGTTACATTTTCTTGTTTTGTGCTTGTAAGTAGTAGCATTAGCAATTAAGAAAAAGATAAATGAATAATTATTGTGTGACTTGGAATTATGATTGATTGAATATAAGTTAAGAATATCGAAAGAAGGTATGATAAATAAATTGTGATTCTTGTGTTGATATGATGAAAATTGTGTTGATCGCCTTCAACTTGAACTAAACATTATTTGGTTAAATATATATTGAAATCAATTCATGCATATCATATTTGTGAGTCTCATTTGTTTCACTACTATTCTTTGTGTGGGAAACGAGGAAATGGTAGTGGTGGCTGGTAGGAGCCGGAAAGTCTACATGGGCTAGTAGGAGCCAGAAAGTTTACAAGGCAAGCAGGAGCCGATAAATCTGCAAATATTGATGGTCATATGGGCCTGTAACCTCCCAACCCTCGACATGGAGGGCGTAAAATCCATGCTACACTTGATTTCCGGTTAATCATGTGTATTTTGTTTGTTCATATGATTGCTACATTCTCATATGCTTGATTTAAACACTTGTTTGCTATATGGAAATGCCTTGTAGATGGAATTATCTCACTAAGCTAGATTTGTTTATACCCTTATAGCTTTTTGTTATTGTACGATTACCTTTGGTTGGCCCCAAGGAGCCCTGTATACCAGGTACGAGTTTAAGCTACTAGGAGTTTTTGGGAGAAGCTTTATGTATTTAAGTTTGAACATAGGCTTCTAGAAAAATCTCTATAGTAGGCTTGTGTAGCTATTATTTTGTTGAAAGACTTCTAAAGCAGGGGAATGCCCTTAAGATGATGTAAGGATATTATTATGAAGATCTTATGTTTATTTATATAAAGTTCTTGCTTGCTTTTATTATCTACTTAAATGTAATACCCCTTTGAGTCTCCTACTATTTTGGAAGCACGCCTTGCATGTGATTTCGAAGCTCCTGCATGACTAAGGTTGTCATTCATTAGCTTTAATATTATATGCGGTGGACTGCCACGTTTAGGGTACCCTCTGGGACGTGACACATTAAAACTTTTCACTTAAGATGATTGATTAGTAGTTGCAAAAATTTGATATAAATGAATACAAAGAATTATTAAAATGAAAACAAACAATTATTAAATGAACTTGATCTATGTTTAGAAATCTTAAATCCATAAATCTAACCATTAAAATGAATATAATGAATCTATAGCCCCATGTTTTCTAAATTTCTAATTCTATAATGTCTATAAATCATAGTCTAATCTTTGTTATTACTTAAATCAAAGTCTATGATTTTCAATCACCTTCAATCCTACTTTCATCAAGGCACATGAAAGCAACAATTCATAAAACCATATAGCCACCAAGCACAAACAACAAAGTACACACAAGCATATGTAGACACCAACACTAAACTGATGCATGAACTCACACAGCACACATGAACTCATGCAAAGCACACATGAACACAGTGAACACACACACAAACTCACACAACACATACAGAACACATACATAAGCTCATAAATCATACATGAACACACACACAAATGCCATACTCATATGATAGAGGATACACAACCCGCACGAACACTCACAGAAATGCTACACTCGCACACCAACACACACAATAGACAAAACACACGCATAGAGCACACTCAACCCACACTCTAAGCAAACACAAAGCTACACACATCCACACATGGACAGCATGTGGTTGGTGTCAGTGTGGATTTAGCTTTTAAAAATAAACATGAAGTTGAAGTTTTCCAAAATTTTATAAAAATATTAATAAGTCCTATTCGACTTCGGTCATAATTAGAGGTGGGCAAACAAATGCACATCGACCCACATGTTAAACGGGCCAAAATTTCTAGGCTCAGGCTCGGCCCACTTTGGCTCACAGGCTAAACAGCCACGGGTCAAATGAAAATTTTTTATTTTTGTTATGTTAGTTTATATGGAAATTAGAATATTTATATAATTTAAGATTTTACATATATTAAAGATTAGTTTTGTTACTATTTTGATTATTATATATAAAAACAAGTTTTTTAAATGATTTATTAGATATTTTATTAAGTTTAAATCAACAAATATATACTTAAAAAAATGTTATAATGCTTGTGATGCATATATCTATTTATTTTCTTCTATAATATATCATAAATAATCACTAATACATTATTATATTATTCTTATTCTTAAACTTTTTCTCTCTTTTTTTTGTTTTTTTTAATACTCTTGGCATGTGGGCCCGCACATAATGTTATGGGCTAGCAGCTTTAATTTGTGGGCCAAACGGGCTAGGCCAATTTGGCTTGCATTTAAACAGGCAAAAAAAAAAAAAAAAAAAGGACCGCTGCACGCTTTTTTAAGCTGGTACATGAGCCAGTGCGGGCCATGGCTCATATAGCCAACTTTAGTTGTAATCATCAACATAGGTAAGCGCACTTACCAAAGTAGCTTAAAAAGTATTAGATTATATTCCTTGGGGATTGTTAGCATCTACTGTACTCACTCTCCATCTATTATCTAACTAAAGAAAACTTTAGAAGAACATGCTAAACGGCAAAAAAGTTAACTTGTAAGCATGTTTTCAAGGTAAATTAAGGATATAAGTTTGTTTGATGCAAGAAAGGGCTTAGGATATGCTTCACCAAGTCCTTATAATGTTATTTCTTAACAAACTCAAAGAGTTGCTTATTGGGTACACTTATAATGTCGGATTCACTAAGGTAAGCTAAAATGTCTCTCAAGATCAAAAAACTCTAGATATAGATCAGGACAATTGTAATCTCTTCATAATCTATCAATAACCTAGATTCGCATAAAGGTTAAGAATCATTTTATTAAAACCCATTTTAATGAATTTAAAACAAGAAAGTTTCACTATCCCTATCTCTAGGTGATTATAGGCAACTTTATTAGCAGTCTAGATTTATTCATTAAAACAACCTCTCGATCTATTTTAACAAAATCAAACATTAATTTATATGGTATACTCACATAAATGCATGAATTAAGATTCAAGTGTAAACCCCGAAAATTTTTACAGTAGTATACAGTAGTAGAATAGAAAACGAAAATTAGATAGAGAATTTAGAAACCGATAGACTTCCTAGAATTGACCTATGAGTTGTGATAAACTCATTTCTAGTTTGAAAAACCCGAATAAAAATTTTCTCGACCTTAATAGATACCAATAACGAGATTTCATATCTTGAACTGATAATTCAAGATATAATTAGAAATAGTTTTAAAATTTCGAAACCGATATGATACAGTTAATTTATAGAACTTACCGGTATAAACCAATAGATTATAAATACAAACAAACAATAATACCGAACAATAATATCAACTTAGAACTAAAAAGAAAATTTCGAACCCGCTGTTTTAACTGTTAGGAAATTAAAAATTTATTAGGACTTGGTTCCTAATTTAATTTATCGAGCTTGAAAATTTAATCACGTAAGTTAAAAAAAAAAAAAGAATTAATCGTGTTAAGTTTTAACTAAAAATTTGAAAATACAAATAATTTAGAGTGTTGTAGTAACTTAGGTAAATTTTATTTCGATAAAACGTGAATACGACGAGTATAAACATAAGCGAATGATTTATATATATATATATATATATTTAAATTATTTTAGATAACGACCATTAAATACGTATGTATATATATATATATATATATAAATGGAAGGTGGACTTTAATTGCAAAACCATTGCACCGCTGGACAAGTTGCACGCTACATCGCTGTACAATGGAAGATTTGAATGTGGTCAGCAGTCCTTTCGTGCACGCCAGCTGCAGGAATTTCATCGTGCCTCATGCGCAGCAGGAATTCTTCAAGCAGCCGAGTGAAGCTTCTCCCGCGCGCGCGCCAGCAGCAGGATTTCCACGCAGCAAGAGCTGTTGAACGAGCTCCATTCTCCACGCGCTGCATCACGCAAGCAGTAGCTTGATTTTAGAGCGCGCCAACAGCAGCTGGATGTCTTCAAGCGGGAAATCCACGCAAGCAGCAGCCACACGCCCAACTCACACACACGCACACAAGGAGATGAAGAACAGAGCACTTGGATTAAAACAGGGCAAATGGAAACAGAGCAGCTGCAACAGCTGACATTTGACCCGATTTTGATCCGAAAATTGAGCTTCTAAATTCAAACAAAATTGACCCAAAAGCCAACAAAACACTCCACATATGAATAACATTAAATGAGGAGAATTTCAGCTTAGAAAAACAACCATAACCGTTCCAAATTGTTGGCCAAAAATCAAAAATTACAGCTGCAGCAGAGGAGAAATTCCACAATATACAGCAGCACACATCTCCAAATCCAACTCCGATTTTTGCAACATTCCTAGGATTAAATGAGCTGAAATTTTGACCAATTAAACACCAATAAGGAGCCTTCAAATGGACACTTCATATACCAAAAATTAATAAGAAAATCAGATCCAAATTCGTCCAAAAATCAAGGTGAAATTGTTCCAGAAATTCAGTTTTCACACTTCAAACTTCAACAAGTTTTGACCCGATTTTTACACTAGTTGATCTCTTATTTTTACACACATAAATAGCATTAATTAGCTACCAAACAAAGATAATTAAAGCCCTCAAAGATAGCCACAAAAATCTGTCAAAACCAAGTCAAATTTTGCATCCAACTTTGCAAATTCGTGTAGAAAATTCCAGCTGCATTTACAAGCACTTTTCAAGTCCAAAACCAACTCCAAAGCCTCTAAAACTTAGTCTAATCCTAGTATAAGTATATAAGCCTAAGTTAGACACACTTTGAGCTCATAAACACCCCAAAAACACTCTCAAATTCCAGCTGCAAACCCAAGTGCGTCCAGCACTTTTCCATTTCCTTTTTCCATTTCCACCTTCAACATAGAAGCTTAAACATTGTGTGAACAACCATAAACCCTAGCCTACTTCCATACCTTATATACACACACTAAGCTCATCAATAACAACCAAAACCGAATCAAAAATCCTAAGTATCCTAGAGGTTCAAGAGGAAGTTTAGCTTGTCAAGGTGAGAAATTTGATTCATTAATAAACTTTATTTAGTTAATGTGTTTAGTTAGAAACTCATCATCTAATCTTTGTTTAGGTTTAATTCTTGCTTTAAGAGGAAGTTGAGCAACCTCCTTCCATTCCAATCCAAGGTAAGCTCCAAATTACAACCTATCCTTGTTAAATTTATGAATAGATCCTAGGATGATTTTGAGCATTTGAAGAAAGTTTTGTGGTTGATAAAGGTTGTAAATCTATTGATGAATTCAAGAGATAGATGGTTGATGTGTTGAGAATATTGTTGGAAGAGAAAAACAACAACTTAGAAGTCTTATAATTGTGGTAATAGTAAATTCGGATTTAAGGATGAAGTGAACAAAACAAGACTCAAACTTCATCAAATCTAGCCTAAATGCATGTTTAAAGCTTCTAAGACCTTTATGAACATAAAGCTTGATAAAACAAACTTTACAAGCATGATTAGAAGTCCTTTAGTACAAGAAAAGTGTTATGAACAATTTATAGAAATTGTACATGCCAAGACTTCTACAAATTATAACGAAATTTAAGATGTAAATGGAAGTTAAATAAAATCCTCATAATATATATATACTCAAAAGAAACTTGGAAGAATTAAACAAATAAAAATTTATTTACTTTAAGAAATCGCTATAAACCATAGGAATAATACCAAATACCGATCTAGGACACTTAGTCACTTATAGGAATTTAACGTTCTATTTTAAATATTATTGACAAATACTTTATCTTAATAGGAAATCTCGATACTGTTGAGGATTTCCCGGTTGATTACTACGACTGATCAGCATGAGCAGGTGAGTAACTTAGACTTGTTACATTGTTTGTGATTGTAGTTTAGTTGCATTAAAATACAAAGATAATAATGAACTCTCGTGTGTATGGGATTATGGGACTTGCTTGTTGTTTGAAATTACTTGTTTGATAAATACTACTAATCAAAAGTGATAATGAATGGCTTGTGAATTACTGTATGTAAAGCATGTTGAGTGTTTGAATGAAGTTGATCACTTATAATCTGACTAAAAATTATCGAACTCATAAGTAAATTGGTGCATGCATAGCATGATTTGCATATACTGCATTATTTTTACGAATGCCTACTACGTGTTAGAATTTCGGTTCTCTGGTAATACTTGGTTTTTCTAGGCAGAGGCTATTAGTTCTACGCAAGTTTACCTTTGTTCTGTCGGTTCCATGGGAACTAACTGGTAACGAAGGACGCCGCCCATGGTATCGCTGTGAAATGTCTAACACTTAGTGGAGTTTCTAAGGCGCAAAACAGGAAATGGGTGTTTAAAAACCATTAACATAAAGAGATAATAATTGTGAAGATTGTGGATTTCCTGTGTGCTTAGTTTCTCCTGGGTAGGTGATTCAGAGATTGGTTCCTTCAACCCCGATGAGAGGGCGTAAATCTCCATCCTGTTTGGATTCCGGTTTGTCCAAGCTTGTAATTGTTCATGTGCTTGATTGATGCATTACATATGATTGATAATAACTTGCTTGTTGTGATAAGTCTGGTTATTCACTGAGCCCGTGGTTATGCTCACACTCCTACAGTCCTTACAGGATGACACTTAAGCCTTGGTTGGTGGCTTCTAGGAGCTTAGAGCCGGTATGATTCTAAAGCTTGAAGAGTTTTGGAAACAGGGAAAATAGTTTCTTTATTTATATGTATTAATTGATGTTAGTGCATCAATTTTATTATCTGAGAACTTAGATAGTTTTATGGTTTGTAATAGTTATTATTCAGACTGTGTACTTAATTATGGTATTGTGATTTTATTTACTTTCATCGTTTCTTATCACGCAACCAAAAAGATCCTGTTTTGTTAAATATACGTCACTTTCCAAAGTAGTTCTAGTATGAATATGTGTATTTGATATCGTCTGGATTATCAGGCTATATCATAATATATATATTACTACTAGGGTACTATTGGGGCGTGACAGATTTAGTTGGTATCAGAGCTGTGGTTGCAAGTATAAGAAAAAGATGAAATTAAACAAAATCATAATTAGTATACATAGTAGTAGTAATAGAATTATTTAAGAATTAGTAGGGTAGATTTGGGTAGAATTAAGAACCTAAAATAAAATCTGTATGATTATTATTAGTCATGCAAATTTTATTTGTGGTGCAGGTTAATCCGGCAACCTGTTATGTGAAGTGGTTGGTTTTCAGTATGCAACCTTTAGAGACTTTAACTGATTACAGGCGAAGGTTGAGGATCTTGGTGGAAGATCTAGCATTGGCAGGCAATCCTCAAACCTTGGATCAGATTTTAAGCAAATGGAGACATGGATTGAGGCCACTCTTTAGAGATTGGTTATTCTTGATGGAGAAAGCACACCCGAATCCAGGTTCTGCTATTGAATTAATTTATAGGTTTGAAAGGTTTGTTGGTAGGAATGGTGGAGCATAGAAATAGATAATATAGCATTTGTAGTATCAATAAATTCCATGAGGCCGACTCTTCCAGATTTCAGGATATGGGAGTATATTGGCAAAGGTTGGATATATGCTCATGATTTTAGGGATGATCATATGGGTGTACGTAGTACTGATCCATATACTGATGATGGGATGATGTACCATCTCAGTAATTGCAGGTTTCCTAAGGAAGTATTACAGAGTCGACCTGCTATTATACCTACAGTTGAGCCTGACGCCCCGAGTCATTGTGGTTTTTGTGATACTTTTTCTCCTAATATTCCTCAGGATACTGTATTACCAGTTAGTGGACAGGAAAGGAGATCAACCAAAAGGATAGCCAGTATTGATTTGGAAGAAAATACTGACAGGACAAAGAAGACCAGGACAGGGAGTGTCAATTCCTCAAGGATTAGAATTCTTGGATTTCACACACAGTACTTTTAGCCAATATAGTACATGGAAGGGACACATGGAGATGGATATGGGTGAGGATACAGTGAGGTAATGAGGATAAACAAGCACCAAGACACAGGAGTACACTTGATGGATCTGAGCTTAGTTTTAGCTCCACCTGGACAGCATGTTGAGATCCACGAGTTGACAGCAGCGACTCCAGTGATCAGGACGAGTACCCACAGTTGGATGCCCGAGATAAGGGCAAGAGACCACTTTACCCCCCCCCTAGAGAGTTTTAGTGGAAAGAATGTTGTTTTATGTATTAAAATAGACTAAATATGTATGACTTATGGTTGTTCTTTTGATGATCTAGTAGATAGATAGTTAGTGCAAATTTTGATGTTGTATATAAAGCACTAACTCTAGGAACTCATTATGATGTGATGTATTTGTATTAGTGACGATAGTTGTGCAATTTTTGATGTTATATGGCACTAATGTGGAATACAAGTATGTTTATGTTTTGATGTACATATAATATGTTATCATGTGTGTAGAAATGTAAGTGAAGTAGTAAAGAAAGTATGCTCATGTTAGGAAAGTATCATGTGTATTTTTAAATTATGAAAGATTTACACATGCATGAGATACTCCATGAAAAATGCAGTAAGAAGCAAAAATACTTGAATAAGAAATGGTTACAATAAACGAGACTTACCTTATTTAATATGCAATTTATAGTAGAGCACCAGAATGAGAGTGGAAGGAGAAGAACTGCAAGAGTACCAACAAATCCACCTAATGACCGGCACTACAACCTAATCGCTTGGAGACTATTTTGCAAGCAATCAACAACAAACACCCTAATTTTGCAAGCTTTGCAAGCTGGGCAAATACCACCTGTAGCACCACCTCCTGAGGCACCACCTATGCCTCGAGCTTACTAAGAAATGAGGAACGTGTTGCATCGGTTCAACCACCTGTGGAAGAACCGAGAAATCAAGAAAGACGTGTTGAATCTGCAGCTGAAGTGCAAGGACCACCTCGACATGATCATGAATTACCACCTCCACCACCTTGGAGACCACAAAGGAATTTGTTACCTGAGTTTATAAAATGTAACAGGTACTTTGAGGGAATGCCGGGAAAACCGGAAGAAGCAGAAGACTGGTTGTCGCAAATTGAGCGATCATTTGACGTGTTTCAGATACCTGAAGCACTTAAGGTACCATACGGAACCTACTTGCTGCGGTTAAGGGCAAGAATATGGTGGGATTCAAAGCAGAGAGGATTACCACATCCCATAACGTGGGAAGTTTCAAACGGGAATTTCTGAAAGAATATTTCCCGGGCAGCTTGAAAGCGAAGTATAGTACAGATCTAATGAATTTGACTCAAGGGAGTAAGACAATTGATGAATATGAACATGAATTCAATCGGCTACTGCAATTTGCCCCTGATGCATACAAAGACAGTGATGAATTAAAAAGGCAAACTTTTATGGCTGGATTAGAGCCCCATTTCCAGAGGAGGCTTACTGAATTTGAGATTATTGATTTTGCTGCTATGGTAGAGAAGGCGCGAGTGATAGAACGCGCTAGAAAATATGAAGTAGAAAGATATAAGAAACGGGGGCAAACGTTTGGAAAAAGAATTCATGATAATGTGGGAGCGAGTACTGTTCCTAAGAAAGGGAGATTCTTTAAGCCAATTCAAAATGCCAAAAGTGGAAATACCGGGAGAAGTAATGTTACCTGTTGGAAATGCAAGGGCGCTCATTATCCAAGAGACTGCCCACATCTGCAACATAGATGCTTTTATTGTGGTGAAAGTGGACATCTTGTTGCCAAATGTCCAAAAACGGCAAGTGCGACCTGCTTTATCTGTAAAAAGATAGGTCACATAGCAACTCACTGCCCTCAAAGGAGTACAGGAACGGCAGGATCATCACAATCTAAAGGAGTTGTTGGAGCCAGAAATCAGAAAGAAGGCAATGCCAGTACTAACAAAAATACTGGAGCAGCCAGAATCTATGCTATGCACGGAACTCCATTGAAAGGAGATAGAGGAGGATGATACTGAAAACATTTGGGAGGAAGCTGATTTAGATGATACTGGACTCATTGCAGGTATTATGTTTAAAGCAATAGTATGAGACACAAACACTTTAGATGCACAATTAATGCTTTCATAAGTCTTAAATAACATGTAAATAATTGATAAATAGGCACAATACAAGTGAAAGACCATTCGGTGTACGCTCTATTTGACACCGGCGCGACACATTCATTTATAGACACTGTCTTAGCCAGACAATTAGGTCTAACATGTGAAGCTATGAATAAAGGGTTAAGATCAGTACACCTACCTGGAGGAATGGTTATGACTCAGGAGATAGTGAAAGAATGCCCAATACAGATTGGGAATCAAGGATCAATTGTTGATCTAATTGTAGTGGATCTGCAATAAAGTTATTTTGGGAATGACTTGGTTAGCTGCCACAAAAGCTAAGATCGATTGTCGTCTCAAGATGGTATCCTTTATGAATTGTCAAGGAGAAAGAAAGGAGTACCAAGGAGAAACACTTCGAGACAAAGGAGTCAAATTAACAACCATTGAAGTTGATGATGATGGCACCGAGAAGTTGGGTGAAATTATTTTAGGAGCTGTTAATGGAGAACCAGAGAAACTTGATATTCATACTATAAGAACTGTGTGCGAATATCCAGATGTATTTCCAGAGAATTACCTGGTTTACCTCCACAAAGAGAAGTGGAATTTTCCATTGATTTGATGCCTGGAACAGAACCAGTATCAAAGCTCCGTATCGAATGGCACCTGTAGAATTGAAGGAATTAAAAGTGCAATTGCAGGAATTGATGGATAAAGGATTCATCAGACCCAGTGTATCTCCATGGGGAGCCCCGGTGCTGTTTGTTAAAAAGAAGATGGTTCATTAAGACTCTGTATTGATTATAGGGAATTGAACAAGGTAACCATCAAAAACAAGTATCCATTACCAGATCGATGATTTGTTTGATCAACTACGTGGAGCAAAAATATTTTCCCGTATTGATCTCAAATCTGGATATCACCAAATTCGAATCAAGACAGAAGATATACCTAAGACTGCATTTCGAACACGGTATGGCCACTATGAATTTTTGGTTATGCCATTCGGACTGACTAATGCACCTGCGGTATTTATGGATTTGATGAATCGGATTTTCGACCACTGTTGGATATTTGTGTGATTGTGTTTATAGATGATATATTGGTATATTCACCATCAGAGGAGCAGCATGAGGAGCATTTGAGGAATGTATTGCAGATTTTGAGGGATAATAAATTATATGCTAAATTGTCAAAGTGTGAATTTTGGCTTGAGAGCATATCTTTTCTTGGACACATCGTGTCTGGAGAAGGAATTTCAGTAGATCCTGCAAAGGTCAAAGCCATCGTGGAATGGAAAAGACCTGAGACAGTTACTGAAATCAGAAGTTTCTTGGGTTTAGCTGGATACTATCGGAAATTTGTACGGGATTTCTCAACAATTGCAAACCATTGACGCAATTGACAAAGAAAAATGAAAATTTGAATGGAATGAAAAGCGGGAGCAAAGTTTCCAAGAATTGAAGAAGAGATTAGTGTCAGCACCAATATTGGTCTTACCCAATGATCATGACCCATATGTTATATATAGTGATGCGTCCAAAAATGGTTTGGGATGTGTATTAATGCAGAATGAAAAGTAATAGCATATGCATCCAGGCAGTTGAAACCCCATGAGATGAACTACCCTACTCATGATTGGAACTAGCTGCCATTGTTTTTGCACTCAAAATTTGGAGACATATTTATATGGTCAAAGGTGTGAAATTTATACTGATCATAAAAGTTTGAAGTATATATTCACACAAAAAGAATTGAACATGAGGCAACGACGATGGTTGGAGCTAATAAAATTATGATTTGGGTATCAATTATCACCCAGGAAAAATGAACGCCGTCGCTGATGCTTTGAGTCGGAAAAACTATGGTGAAGTAGCCTCAATGCTGACTGAGCAAAAAGAACTCATCAAGAATTTGAAAGGATGAGTTTAGGATTCACAATGCAAGGTTTGAAGCTGAACTTGGAAATCTGATTTTGGAACCCACTTACTTCAACAGATCAAAGAAGCTCAAAAGGAAGATGGAATTTCAAAGGATTATCCAAGAGATATCACAAGATAAATATAAGGATTTCCGAGTTGATGATGAAGGAATCCTTAGAATGGGCAACAGACTGTGTGTTCCCCATAAATCAGAGTTAAAGCAGAAGTTGATGCAAGAAGCACATAATTCCGGATATACTGTTCATCCTGGAGAAACGAAAACGTATCAAGAATTGAAAAGTGCATATTGGTGGAACGGGATGAAAAAGGATGTAGCGGAATTTGTGGCTAGATGTGAGATATGCCAACGGGTTAAAGCTGAACACCAAAAGCCGGGAGGATTGTTGAAGCCATTACCAATTCCTGAATGGAAATGGGATCAGATCTCTATGGACTTTGTATGTTCATTACCCAAGACGAGTAGTGGACATGACGCTGTATGGGTTATCGTGGATAGACTTACTAAATCAGCACATTTTATACCCATCAATATGACGTATCCACTGGAAAAGCTAGCACGGATATATCTTAAAGAGATTGTTCGATTACATGGAATACCAGCTAGCATAGTATCGGATAGAGATCCACGCTTTGTTTCAAGATTTTGGAATGGGTTGCAGAAAGCATTAGGGACGCAGTTAAAGTTCAGTACCGCTTATCATCCCCAAACTGATGGACAAACGGAAAGAACTATACAGACTTTAGAAGACATGCTAAGGTCTTGTATATTGGAATTTAAAGGAAATTGGGATCAACACTTACCTTTGGTGGAATTCGCATATAATAACAGTTACCATTCTAGTATCGGAATGCCGCCATATGAAGCACTGTATGGTCGCAAGTGTAGATCACCATTATTTTGGGACAATTTAGAGAGAATAGCGTTGGACCTGAAATGGTACAAGAAACAATAGATAAGGTGGCAGTGATAAAACAAAAGATGAAAGAAGCCCAAGATCGACAAAAGAGTTGGGCAGATATAAAGACGGGAATTGGAATTCAAAGAAGGAGATCATGTATACCTTAAAGTGAACCCGATCAAGAGTCTTCATCGTGGACGAATCAAGGAAAATTAAGTCCTCGATATATTGGACCTTTTGAAATTTTGGATAGGGTAGGAGATTTAGCCTATCGATTGGCTTTACCTCCGAATCTCTGGTATACATAACGTGTTTCATGTATCAGTTCTGAGGAAATATGTCTCCGATCCAGATAAAGTGGTTGAGTTGGAACCAATTCCATTAAGGAGAACTTGACATATGAGAAACAACCTGTTCGAATAATGGACAGTAAAGTACAGACTCTTAGAAACAAGGAAATCAGATATGTTAAAGTTTTATGGGATCCCCGAACGGAAGAAATGACTTGGGAGTTGAAGATGAAGTTCGAAGAATTATCCCAATCTGTTTGAATCATCAGGTACGTATCAAGCTTTGAGGACAAAGCTTATTTTAAGGGGGGAGGATGTAAACCCCGAGAATTTTCACAATAGTACATAGTAAAATAGAAAACAAAATTAGATAGTGAATTTAGAAACCGATAGAAGACTCCTAGAATAGACTATGAGTTGTGATAAACTCATTCTAGTTGAAAAACCAATAAAAATTTTCTCGACCTTAATAGAAACCAAAACGAGATTTCGTCTTGAACTAATTCAAGATATAACTAGAATAGATTTAAAATTTCAAAACCGATAAGATACAGTTTATTTATAGAGCTTCGGTATAAAACATAGATTATAAATACAAACAAACACTAATACCGAACAATAAATCAACTTAGAACTCAAAAAGGAAATTTCGAACCCTTGTTTTAACTTTAGGAAATTCAAAAATTAGACTAGGTCCTAATTTAATTCATCGGATTTGAAAATTTAATCACGTAAATTAAAAAAAAAAAATAATTAATCGTGTGAAGTTTAACTAAAAATTGAAAATACAAATAATTTAAAGTGTTGTAGTAACTTAGTTAAGTTTTATTTCGATAAAACATAAATACGACGAATATAAATATTCGCGAATCATTTATAAATATATATGCATATAATATTTTTAGTAAAAATATTTTTTTTTTTTTGTTTTGTAACTATTAAATGTATATATATATATATATATAAGAGAAATCGGATCAACAGCAGCCGAAGTTAGTCCACGCGCTACATTCAAATACACACAGCAGCAGAGGTATCGCTGCATCCATATGCAGCAGCAGCCGCAAAATGAAGGAGAGCCCACGCGCGTGAACAGCTGGATGATCGACCAACTAAACTCCTCACGCGTACAGCAGGAGTTCCTTGAGTAGCTTCGCTCCATCGTGCGCCAGCAGTAGCTGAATCCACCGAGCAGCAAGGAATGATCGAGGAAGGAGCAGCAGCAGCTTCAGCACACGCGACAGCTTCCATCCCAGCGTAACAAGCAGTGGACAGCGGAGAACTCCACGAAGACAGCAGCAGTAGCTCCAACGCATGGTCAGGCAGCAGCCATCGAGCAGTGGAACTCCTTGGGCGCACAATCAAGCAACAGCAGCAGCACTCCACACGCCCAACTCACACACACGCACACAAGGAGATGAAGAACAGAGCACTTGGATTAAAACAGGGCAATGGAAACAGAGCAGCTGCAACAGCTGACATTTGACCCGATTTTGATCCAAAAATTGAGCTTCTAAATTCAAACAAAATTGACCCAAAAACCAACCAAAACACTCCACATATAAACAACATTAAATGAGGAGAATTTCAGCACACAAAAACAACCACAACCACTCCAAATATCCATGCCAAATTCGGATCTTGACAGCTGCAGCAGAGGAAAATTTCAACAAATGCAGCAGCACACTTCTCCAAATTGAATTCCGATTTTTTTAAAAATTCCTAGGATTAAATGAGCTGAAATTTTGACCAATTAAACACCAATAAGGAACCTTCAAATGGACACTTCATATACCAAAAATTAATAAGAAAATCAGATCCCAAATTCGTCTAAAAATCAAGATGAAAATTGTTCCAGAAGTTTCAGTTTTCACACTTCAAAATTCAACAAAGTTTGACCCGATTTTTACACCAGTTGATCTCTTATTTTTACACACATAAATAGCATTAATTAGCTACCAAACAAAGATAATTAAAGCCCTCAAAGATAGCCACAAAAATCTGTTCAAACACAAGTCAAATTATCATCCAAATTTCAAAATCGTGTAGGAAATTCCAGCTGCATTTGTGGACATTTTTCAAGTCCAAAACCAACTCCAAAGCCTCTAAAACTTAGTCTAATCCTAGTATAAGTATATAAGCCTAAGTTAGACACCCTTTGAGCTCATAAACCCCACAAAAACACTCTCAAATTCCAGCTGCAAACCCAAGTGCGTCCAGCACTTTTTCCACTTCCTTTTTCCATTTCCACCTTCAACATAGGAGCTTAAAAACTTTGTGTGAACAACCATAAACCCTAGCCTACTTCCATACCTTATATACACACACTAAGCTCATCAATAACCACCAAAACCGAATCAAAAATCCTAAGTCATCCTAGGGTTCAAGAGGAGGAGTTTAGCTTGTCAAGGTGAGAAAATTTGACTACATTAGTGAACTTGTATTTTAGTTAATGTGTTTAGTTAGAAACTTATCATCTAATCTTGGGTTTAGGTTTAATTCTTGCTTTAAGAGGAAGTTGAGCAACCTCCTTCCATCCCAATCCAAGGTAAGCTACAAATTACAACCTATCCTTATTAAATTTATGAATAGACCTTAGGATGGATTTTGAGCATTTGAAGAAAGTTTTGTGGTGGATATAAGTTGCAAATCTATGGATGAACTCAAGTGGATGGATGTTTGATATGTTAGGAATGCTTAGGTATTGTTGGAAGAGAAAAACAACAACTTAGAAGTCTTATAATTGTGGTAATAGTAAATTCGGATTGAAGGACAAAGTGAACAAAACAAGACTTAAACTTCATCCAATTTAGTTTAAATGCATGTTTAAAGCTCCTAAGACCTTATATGAACATAAAGCTTGATAAAACAAACTTTACAAGCATGATTAGAAGTCCTTTAGTACAAGAAAAGTGATATGAACAATTTATAGAAATTGTACATGCCAAGACTTCTACAAATTATAACGGAATTTAAGATGTAAATGGAAGTTAAATAAAATCCTCCATAATATATATATACTCAAAAGAAACTTGGAAGAATTAAACAAATAAAAATTTATTTACTTTAAGAAATCGCTATAAACTATAGGAATAATACCAAATATCGATCTAGGACACTTAGTCACTTATAGGAAATTAACGTTCTATTTATAAATATTATTGACAAATACTTTATCTTAATAGGAAATTTCGATACTGTTGAGGATTTCCCGGTTGATTACTACGACTGATCAGCATGAGCAGGTGAGTAACTTAGACTTGTTACATTGTTTGTGCTTGTAGTATAGTTGCAATTGGAATAATATATATTCAATGAATATGCATGCGGGATTGGGATACATCGTGATGCGTGGTGTATGATTGAATGGCAAATTATCATAACATAAGCGATAATCCTATTGCATGATAAATATTGTATGAAATATGTTGATGATTGTCTGTAAATTGTATGATCGCCTAAAACTTGATTAACAACTGTCGGTACTATAAATGAAATGGACATGCATTGCACGGTTTGCATAAACTACATTATGTTTTTACGAATGCCTACTACGTGTTAGAATTTCGGTTCTCTGGTAATACTTGGTTTTTCTAGGCAGAGGCTATTAGTTCTACGCAAGTTTACCTTTGTTCTGTCGGTTCCATGGGAACTAACTGGTAACGAAGGACGCCGCCCATGGTATCGCTGTGAAATATCTAATGCTTAGTGGAGTTTCTAAGGCGCAAAACAGGAAATGGGTGTTTAAAATATCATTAACATAAAGAGATAATAATTGTGAAGATTGTGGATTTCCTGTGTGCTTAGTTTCTCCTGGGTAGGTAATTCAGGGATTGGTTCCTTCAACCCCGATGAGAGGGCGTAAATCTCCATCCTGTTTGGATTCCGGTTTGTCCAAGCTTGTAATTTTTCATGTGATTGATTGATGCATTACATATGATTGATAATAACTTGCTTGTTGTGATAAGTCTGGTTATTCACTGAGCCCGTGGTTATGCTCACACTCCTACAGTCCTTACAGGATGACACTTAAGCCTTGGTTGGTGGCTTCTAGGAGCTTAGAGCCGGTATGATTCTAAAGCTTGAAGAGTTTTGGAAACAGGGAAAATAGTTTCTTTATTTATATGTATTAATTGATGTTAGTGCATCAATTTTATTATCAGAGAACTAGATAGTTTTATGGATTGTAATAGTTATTATTCAGACTGTAGCATTTAATTATGGTATTGTGATTTTATTTACTTTCATCGTTTCTTACCACGCAACCAAAAAGATCCTGTTTTATTAAATGTACGTCACTTTCCAAAGTAATTCTAGTATGAATATGTGTATTTGATATCGTCTGGATTATCAGGCTATATCATAATATATATATTACTACTAGGGTACTATTGGGGCGTGACACCCCCTTAGGCAACTCTTTCAAGGCATAAGTAGGTCTTGTTACGCATAGGTAGAATTGACTACAGTTGTAGCTTTTAAGGATTGAACCTCGGACCTACGCCTTTTGTTGGTACTCAGGCCATGCCTCTTGCCAATTGAAGGCTGTCATGCCAAATCTCTCATGATCATCCCAATAAACTAGGCCTAAACCTCTAAGCTCTGTTATCATAGCTCGGAGAGTTAAATTCAAATGACAATTAGGCTTAATGGAGGGATTTGGGCATTACTTAAGCTTTTCGAATGTCTAAAGTCTCGCCTAGCACATATGTGCTATGAATTAGTTGCACTATTGCTTGACATGTTAATTTTTTAATAATCCATAATGCAAAAATCTGGTACAACATTGTTAACACG
Organism: Combretum micranthum; assembly: GCA_024138025.1. Lineage (NCBI taxonomy): Eukaryota > Viridiplantae > Streptophyta > Magnoliopsida > Myrtales > Combretaceae > Combretum > Combretum micranthum. The sequence goes on from JAMXBD010003301.1 coordinate 92,903, forward strand.
ATTGAATCCATTTATGGTACATTTTTGCAATATGGTTTGACCACACGCATTGTCTCAGGTTAAAATTACATTGCCTCTTCATTTTGTAAGCTCTTCAATCACATTTAACTTGCTAGTTTTCTACCTCACACTTGACAAAGTACTTTTAGGTTAATGAACACATCACATCTATCCTTAATTTTGTTGTATTGCTTATAACAAGTGATGTTTATTTTGTTTATCTGATCTCACTCATGAATCTATAACCTATCCATACCTTTCATAACCCAAAATAATGGCAAATACGTATGTTAGATATGACATATTGCCTTTAGTAATTGCTATTAAAACTAACTATAAATAATAAAGCCCACATAAATTGCTAACTTCAAGGTTTGGCCCAGCTCGTTCATGTATTTTTAACCTCACATATAGATTTTTACATGCTGGTACGCAAGTTTGGTACAATAAGCTACTATTTTATTCTGTTAGTGAGCTATTCATATTCCATTGGTTGTTGGTACAATGAAAAGCATTAGTTTCCTAAATTAATTATCTTCTTTACCACTTACTCTCTTTCTCCTCCCACTTCATTGATTCTTTCCTTTTCCAAATTTCATTCTTTGAGCTCTTACGGCTAAATGAATAGAACTTACATTACAAAATCCACCTCAAAACCATTGCTGCATATCATTGGCACCCATTCTTCCTTCTTCTTCATATTCAGAAAACCACATATCATCATGAAATAACATATTCGATAATGCATTTTGAGGTAGTCCAAAATTTTCCTTGAGACATATGGGAATCGAGGCACTTTAGAGAGACAAGCTTGGTTTGTAATTATCATTAGAACTGTAGTTCAAAGACTATTGATGGATTATAAGACTTTTGCGAAAAATATTAGTTGAGATTTCAAATGAGTTATGGTGATCTTTGATCAAGCTTCTAGTAACACTAAAGAAACCAGATTCTATTATAGCTCCTTAAAATTGCATGTTTATTTCCCGAGTGTGATAAGTCTCTATTTAGCTCTCCTTTCCTTTTATTTGTGTTCATATGTATAAAATCCAACACTCTTAATGTTTTACATTGATAGCTATCCTTCGTCTCTAAAGGCCATCTCTCTCTCTCTTTGTTGTGACCAATTTTTTAGTCATAGTGACATAGGATACATTGTAGAGGTTTTACTCAGAAACTATTTGCTTGAGATAACCAATAAAGAGAACCTAGGGGAGTCTAGATGAACCATGTCAGTAGTACTAGCTGCTACTATGCATTGCTTGATTTATAATATACTCTATTTGGTGAATCGCTATCCATCGAGCTTCTAGTTGGTTTGAGTAAGTTTTATTAGTGTGGGTGCTTCATGGCAATGCCTTGAATAGTAGGTGAGATCTTCTTCAACGAAAGATTGAAATGGAGTTCATTTTTTACCATAGCGGTTTTCATTCTCGAGACATTGTATTAGAGGTAATGCATTATGTGCTCATTATATCCATAATTTTGCATTCATGGAATTAAATGTTTACTCTATGGTTGGTTCCTCATTGTTGATTTATCTAGTTATCTTTCTCTTCATAAGTAAAAGGAATTTTGTTAAACAGTAGACTAGAGTGATGTCTGTTAGAATATTCAATGATAAATCTCACTAGCTAATTTGTGTTAGCTCATTTGCAATCCTTATTTGCAACATGATTCATATAGGCATATCAGGAGGATAGAAGTCTTTGATTCTGATGATAGCTCCAATTCAAGTTATCTGTATTTATCTTATTGGTTAATCCTTTGAGATCTATGATGACTATGGCTTGAAACCTTCTTGATTCATTATTCGCAATCACTTCTTTGCCCTCGTTTCTCTTACATAATATGATTATGAGGCATGTTTGATTCAGTTGTTTGTTGTTTTGATCTTTTAGTAGGAGGTGAAGCTTCTCCTAAATAACCATAAAATAGAAAAAGTAAAATCAATTTTAGGTGTAGCAGCTAGTGGTGGTAGGTGAATTCACTGCATTCACTCTCTTACTTATTGAAGAGTAAGTCTCTTTTGGTAGCACCCTTATTTTCCTTCTCTCCCTCTATTTTCCTCTAATATGTATTTGTTGCTTTAAAATGCATGGTTTGTCTGCTCATTGCTTGGTGCTATGTTTTTAGTTGTTTCTTCACACATTCTTTTCCTTTGGATTTGTTAAGATGCTCAGTAGATACAAAATATGCTCAAATAGTACATACTACATGTAACTTGGCCCTTACCTCACTCAACTTCATCTTAGGTATTGACAGTATATCTCTCATGCTTGTTTTCATGCTTTTTTTTTTTCTTTTGAAAACAACATGGTGTTGATAGTGTATTCTTTATGGACTTCCATGATGGTTGGTTTACTTTAAGGAGACATCGATTGTTTTGAGGAACATACAGTGCCTATTTAATGGTCTGCGTTAGTATTAATACATAAGGTTGTTACTGCATTCTTTGTTTCTATCTAACACTAGTGCATGTAGTAGATCTGTGTATTAGATTTCATTTTTCTACCAGTTTTTCTAGCCAGTGGATCTTATGCTGGTCCTTCAGTAGCTTCTAATAGTGGAACTCAGGTTTATCAAGGGCAAACATCCATTTACACATGAATGATTTAAATAGGCATCCTCTTGGCTTTATGAAGAGTGGTCTTGATGATGGAGATGCTCTTGCTAGTGCTCAATCATTTCTGCTATTATAGGTTGTCATTAAGGTTTGTCCAGAAACATCTTTGAGTGGTTGCTCAGGAGTTAGTTATGATTAGTTTCATTTTCCACAAGTGCAGTTTATCCTGTTTTTATGTATTTTGCTAAGAGATTTTGCAATCACAACCATTTCTTGAACACAAATAGCATAAGCAAGATGAGTAGTTGATGCCTCATGTAACATTTTGATATGGTTTTGTTGATGCAACTTGATATGAGTACTAGCTTCCATAAGGCCATTTTGTAGGTGTACTCTACTAAAAACTTATTGAAGCTTCAAGTTCCTCAATGCTAAATGACACACCCTATCACGCCCCGAGGGACCCTAGTAGTAGTATACAAGATAAACTTGAATACTATTACTAGTTTACCCTCTGAGAATGACATATTTTCTATAAATAGGATCTTTTAGTTGCTTTAATAAGAAGGATAAGTATATATAAGACATAAATTAGTAAATAACTATCATCCAAGTTGAGAGTAATAATAATATTACAGACCATAACATTTCTATAAAAATCCTTCAAATACATAACTAAAGATTCTAAAGCAAGATACTTGCAAGTAAAATAGAAATATAATCTTATCCTATACTATTCCTTAAGCTTCTAGCTTCTAAATTCTTACCGGGACCATGCTCCTGGAAGTAATGAGCCAAGATTGCAAGGTGAACCTAAAATGACTGTTGGAGTGTGATCTAAATCACAAGCTCAGTGAATGACTAGAACCTATTACATAACACACAAGTTATATAACAATCATATGAAATGTATCAATCAAACATATATATAAATACAAGCCTAGGTAACCCAAAATCCAAACAGGATGAAGATTTACGCCCTCTCATCAGGGTTGAAGGATCACAATCTATGGCCTACTTACCTAAGAGAGACTAAGCTTTCAGGAAACAATAATGCTTAATTTAATTATCTCTTGGAATTTATCGTGTCTTAACATTCATTTCCTGTTTAGCTTTAGAAACTCCACTAAGTGTTAGTTATTTCCAAGCAATACCATAAGTTGCGTTCTTCATTTACCATTTAGTTCCTATGGTATCAACAGAACAAATGTAATCTTGCGATTAACTAATAACTTTCTTGCTTAGATAAACCAAGCATTACTAGAGATCTAAAACACTAACACGTAGTAGGTTACTACTTACTCAAATGATGTTTTATGCAAAATATGCAATGCATGTACAATTACCTTTATGGTACCAGTAGTATTAATTAAATTGAAGGCGATCAACCAATGTACATACATTCAATCATGTTATGCAAACAATATAATCATGCATAATTCTGTTGTCATTATTATTAGAGTGACTTGGCAATCAATGTCTCATATAACAAACAATTCCCATAAAACCCAATTAATATACTCAATTTATCATCTTTTATTTGTGGTTCTCTAAGTTACAAGCACATACAATGTAATAATAAGACTGAGTCACTTACCTACTCATGTTGGTCAATTGTAGTAGTCGTCAGGAAAATCTCACAAGTACCCAAGTCACCTATTGAGATGATTAATATATTCATCAATGTCACATGAACTATATGATTAAACTCCTATGAGTGTCTAAGTGTCCTATTTTGATGCTGGGTTTTCGTTCTGTTACTATATTAGTTCTTTGGAGATCTTATGATAATCAAGTATTGATTCATATTTATTTTCAAGTTATTTGTCTTGATTTTGTTTGATACTTAAATATATCAATCAGGTATTCGAGAATTTGACATTTAGTTAACTCATTTTTATAGTTATTATTGTTATGTTTGTATTGTTCCTTATTTGACTTAGTATAGTGAATCGTATTTATTTATTAATGTTTATAACTATCGATTTTCTTTCGATTTTTTGATAAAATTTTCTCATAAAGTAAAGATATCCCTATATACATAAATTTAGACTATTTAAATTTCCATTGTTATCTATTTATTTATAAGTATCCATTTAAATAAATACTTGGTAATTACTAAACTTATAACTTTTTTTGTGAAACTGATTAAATACATCCATAATGAAATAAATTTAATAACATAAAGATTTAATAAATTTCAGATTATTTTCGAAAATCTTAATAATATTTTCTAATAATAATAATAATAATAATAATAATTACGGTAATAACAATAATAATAATTAAGGTAATGATAATCAAGTTTAATGATGATGATGATGAATGATGATGATGATGATGATGATAATAAGAATACTTGCAATATTCATCATATAATTTAAATCAACACTAATTCACAAATCCTTGCCATTAAAGTTAATATTAGTAGTAATATTACTAAAATAGCTTTAAGCTTAGCTTTTGGGGGTTTAATTATGAATATTAAATATAATAATATTTTTAAAAAAATGATAATTCCAGAAATATTATTAAGTTAAGTATTTTTAATGAATATTTGAAATATTAACAACTATAGTTGTAAAGTTTAATGACTTAAATTAATGATAGTGATTTATATCACTAATAATCCTTTCTTTATAATGTTAATATCACTAATTCATAATACTTATGTCAATAATCTCATTATATATTACTTAAATACTATATATTTATTAATACAGAAAAAATTTTAATTTTAAACTCAGTATTCAATAATTTCAATATTATATTACTAACAAATAATAATACTCTTAATAATACATAAAATAAATAAATAAAAGTAATAATAGTACTAAAAATTATTTATAATATTAATTATTATATTATTTAGTTTAATTAATTCGGTTTTTTAAATTTTTTTTTCAATAAAACAAAGAAGCTGAGAGGTACACGGGGTGGAACACGCCCGTGTTCCTCCCGTGCTCAAGTAAAAATGTGAACCACGACTAGTGCAACGGGTGAACCAGCTCGTGCTCATCCTGGAGAAAAAAACCTAGTACTGTTCACGTGTCTTCAACCTCGTTTGATTCTATTTTCTTGCTTTTAACACGTTAGAAACACTCTTAAATCATTCCTAAGTGATTGTATATGATATATCTAAACATCAAACAACTTACAACACATCTATAATTACATAATCCATGATTTTCGAATCAAAATGAGTGTAACTAGGGTTTTCAAATTTTACCTCGTTTGGGTTTGTTTGATGAAATTCGAAGCTTGTTTTTGGTTTGATAGGGATCCTATGATCATCAAAAGTCAGTTTTAATCCTTGTTTTTAACAAGTGATAAGCCGAAATACAACAACTTACCTTGTTCCCAATTTAAGCTTTTTTTGTATTATTTTTTTCTTTGATTCGAACCGAGGTGTTTTGGTCGAGTTGAACTCTGTTCTTAGGTCGTTTTGCTGCTATTTAGGAGTTATTTTGATCTGGAAATTTTGAGAGTGATTGGTGTTTGTTTGTTTATCCATCAAGAGCTTTAAACACACACACACACACACACACATATATATATATATATAAGAGAAATGAGGACAGTTTTCTTCAACAAATTCATCCGATTGTTCCACATTTGTACACTATTTCCTTCAGTTGTTTTGCTGTCATTAATGAGGGAGATGAGTTGGCAATATTTGATTTGTTGGTGAGTTGATTTTGTTGACTATTTGCGCACAATTTGGATGATTTATCAAGAAAATTCGGTTCTCATTTTTCAAGAATATCCAAGCCCTACGTTGGACACATCTTGGAACTGTTCCTGATATATATATATATATATATATATAACACTAATATTTAGATAATATTTACCTATATTTTTGTCCAAAAATATTATTTATAGGATTCTACAAAATGTTTAGTTTATCAATGATACAACTTTAAGTTTTAAATTTATGCGATTAATTGTTTTTAGAATTTTATCTCTGTGATTAAGGTTTCCTAAGCATATTAGGTCAATTTTTGTTTTAGGCTCCAATAGCTTAAGAAAACCCTAATTAGAACAATGGTGTGATTCAAATATTTATTTGGAGTCTAGATCTTTAGTTATACATTGTTTATGTTTTTATTGTGTATTTATAATCCTAACGGTTTATCTTTAGGTTATTGTTTCCCATCTATAAGCATAGTTGGTTAACTACTCATTAACGCATTTGATATATAAGCTAAATTATTTATATATCTTAGGTTTTTTATACCCACTATGAAATCTTATTAGTAGTGTTTAATACTATCTAGAAATCTTGAATTTAGGGCTCAAATTCATGTATAGACTCATTACTACTCATCATTCTAGTCTAAAGTCTAGGTTGAGTTCAATAGTAGTAATTTAATTTCTATATTTATATTTTTCTATTTATTCTATTCGTATGACAAGTTTCAGAGTTTAAAAATTTGGGTTTCCTTTAATTATATCTTGAAGTATCAGTTTAAGATACGAAATCTCGTTTTTGGTATCAATTTGGGTCAAAGAAGTTCTTTATTTGGCTTTTAGATCCTAACCCAACCAAATTCAAGTCATTGATCTATTTTAAGGTTTTTATTGGATTATAGGTTTACTAACTAGTTCATACTTTCTATTTTAGAGTCGTGTACTAGTGTGAAAAATTTCTAGGGTTTACATACCCCATGATCTTTCAGCCCTGTGAAATCAAGAGACAATTACCCCTAAAGGCTATTATTGTAAGGTTTGTCAGTAACACCAGCATAAACATTAGTAGCAATGTTTGTGCACTCTCCATGTATGCATAATAGGCTCTAGTTCCAAACAACTACTTTTTCACCTTTAGGTTTTACAAGGAGCATGAAGAAGGCATCATCGTCCCTTATTAGTTTAGATGCTAAGTGAAATATGGGTGATATGTTTGTGGTAATTGAATACCAAGAAGCTTTGGAGATATTCCACTATAATGATGTTGAATTGGGGAGATTCTGTACAATTTGGCCTTCGATTAGCCAAGTTGCAAACATGTTGATCTTAGGCTAAAATTGTTGAGTTAATATTATTGCAAATATGAGATGTCGCTTAGTGATTGCATTGGTTTTGACTAAGAGTCATTTTGATCTATTTTAGTCAGAATCAATTATGCATTATTGATTAGAGATTCAAATTGGTTTGGCAACACTCAATTCACTATTTGTGTGGCTATTGCTATTCTTCACATGTAGTTTGGACTTGTCTTGGATCAATTGCTAGCAACATGAATTGAGTGCTCAAAATCATCATGTAGTTTGGATGCTTTGGGAAGCTTAATTTGATGGTTATTTGGCACTCTGAGTAAATGCAAGGTAGCTCAAATTGAACTTAAGTATTGTAATATTAGCTTCCTTACTTATAAATTATATGGCTTCAATTGTGATATTTTAAGTTGTCCAATGCCGAAGTGAATTTTTTGTATAAAAGTCTAAAGCCTACTTCAATGGTCAATAATTTCTGTGTCCATGGTACTTTTAAAGAGTTATTGACCAAATTTGATGCCACTAGTCAATTGATGTGGACATTGCCGTTCTCTTCACAAACTTTGGGCTAATATGAAGTCTTTTGACTATTATAAACTAATCAACATTTGTTGAGTGAATAGATGCAAAGTTGAGCAACTTGGAGAGAAGTAGCCAGCATTAATGATGGCAATTTTAGCAGATGCATGAATAAGACCAAATTCACACATGTTTACTAAGCTTCAACATCAATAGTAGTCCGATTGATGGTAGCAATGAAATGCTAAGCTCTTGGGAATTGAATGAGCCTAAGATATTAAACACCAAGTCTAGAGATGACAACAACAGTTTAGTTTAGTAGTTTTCTTATGATGCAATAATAGATGATTTTCTATGAACAAGACTTTTGATAAGGTTGTTAAATCCACTGTCTTAACTTAAGTTGTCTTGGTAATTATTTTGACATATGAAAAGCATTCATGTAATAACAAGCACGAATAGTTCACTTGTCAATTGAAAATCGATATCTAAGGTCCAAGTGATAAGGGAAATATGTGTTAAAATGTAGTGAATTTAAGTTCACAGTAGCAATCCTAGAATTTTAGTGTGTAGCATAGATTTCAACAACAGTCTAATAGATGTCAAAGGCCTAAATTAAAGAAAAATGCAGTAGCTGAGACGACTTGCTTCAATGAGTTCAAGGTTATAATCATTCAAGTAGTTACCATGGAGCATTGAATAGTTGATACAATTCCGATAACAAGTCCGAGCAACTCCAGACAAATGCTGGATTTTTTACAAGACATGGTACAAAAATTTTCACAAAAAATCTAGGACACTAAAATAGACACAAAGACTGGATATTGTTGGTAAAGGCATTAAATCTTGTTGATGTTGAGCCTTGTATTTGAGGACTAAGGAGACCACATGATCAAGTTCCTCTAAAAGAAATGAAAGCTGATTGGCAATCTTGTCTTGATAAAAAATTTGCTTCAAAAGCTTTGTTGTATCGAACGAGGTACAAAATAAGGTTGCTAAGTTTACATTGCATGTGTTGCTAGCAACCGAATCACAATATTGTGGTGATTGCTGCAATCATAAGTTGCATTAATACATTGGACTATCGTGTGATGCTTAGAGGTGGTCTTGTAACAAAATATCATTTTCAGCTCTCAATTAGTGGGGGTTTTGCATTGGTAGACATGATTGTACCATTTATAATGGAAATTCTTGAGAGTTGGATGAATTTGTTGGTGTTGCCCTATCTCAACATGATATAATTATGGTGACATTGTAGAGCCTAAAAGCTCAAAAATTTATGTTCAATGGTAATGATATTGCAACAATAAAAGCTCACATGATGCCGATGAAGTTGAAATGACGAACCACAACAGTAGTTGAATAGGAATATTTCTTTGAATTACATGATTGAAAACCACATGTTGAATGAATGAGTGAATAGTAGCCACATATCAATGAACAACATGTTTCAATTACATATCAGTCTAAGCCCATTTATTGTGTACTCGGTTATTCAATGATGTAGCATTTCAAATTGTTCATACTTAGGTAGTGTTTAGTCATGCATTTTAATTTTTGGTTCAGTACACAAGCTTTTAACTTTAGACATTTGTTTCTTTTGTTCATGAAATATAGAGGACTTCGTCCTCCTTTGAACACATTGAATTTTTAGCCATCCACTCAATGTGTGTGTAAACTCTTAGTTAATTGGAAGCAACTTTCCTTGCCATTCCAATTGTGACATATAAACTACAAAACCTACATATTACTTATAGATTCTGTTATGGTTGGTTGATTGTAGGTTGCTACCCTGTGCTAGTATTTTATCTTTTTGTTACTACCATGTCTTCTTGATAATAAGTAAAATCCTACACAAGTAAATTCCCTTTGTTTATGAAACTAACTCATCTTTAATTTTCATTCAATGCAGGTGTTAAAGTTGTTACACCCCAACAGGTACCCTAAACGTGATAGCACGTTGTACACAATATTAAAACTTAAGAATAACTATCTTAGTTAGTAGAAGCTTTCATGTTGGTACAAGGCGTACGTTCACAACAAAAGAAGACCGGTGGAGTTATGCATTTTAAGATAATGGTAACGGAACATACAAAATAATACTAATATGATTCATCAAAATATAAAGTTCTACAACTTCTATGGGGCATTCCCTGATGAGTTTCCACAATAACAAAGTCTTACTAGACAAATAACTAAAACTAGAATGTTGTAGAAGAAATCTAATCTAAGTCTCTAAAATAGATTTCCTTCAAAAGCTTCCCAAACATAGATTCTATCCGGATAGACATGGTGGTCTCGGGTGCAAAAACATTGACCCTACAGCATAAAATATCTATTGGGGAATAAGCATAACTAGCTTAGTGAGACAATCCTTACACAAAAGTACTCATAACAAACATGCAAAACAAGTTCATTAAGCAAACATATGTAATGCAAGCAACCATATGATCAAACAATACATACAACTATCCAGTTTCGTATGTAAGATGAATTTACCCCTCCAACGGTGATTAAGGAATGATTTGAACTAGGCCACAATCGACCTCCTTGAAAGTTTGTGCGCATCTTGGGGTTCCAATGAATCATACTACTAGACCCTGGGCTTTTCTTACCCAAAGCAATAGATCTGGCTCGGCTATACCTTGAGGCCGTATTCCCCGAACGTCCTAATTCCTCAAGATGTTGTTAGGCAATTTACCTTTCTGGTCCCACGCTGAAGAGTAGTAGCAAAATGCAAAATGATATTCTAAGTGATATGCATGAGCAAATTGGTTTAAGGGAATTTTCAATCCAACATTAATTCATTTAAGGCAATCAGTCTATATTTGCACACATAGCAATATACATAGAGACAATTATAACAATCAACAAATTGGGCTCTGATATTCTTAACGTTCATTGATCACACATAGCAATTCACATACATAACTCCCATGATAATCCACATGCATATCAATTTTATCTTTTCCTAATATCTAGTGCTCTATTCTACAAGCACATGCGCGGATACTTAAACGTAAAGGAAGACTCAGTCGGCCATGGCGATCTTCTATCAATCGAAGTAATCCTTGGATAGAGAAGATCTTAGTCCTCAACTCCTAAATAAAAGAAATTGTAATCCCCCTAATTTTACGTAATCTAATTTTGATAAATACTAAAAATGAAATATAGAATTATATAAAATATTTGGAACAAGTAGTAAAAATCACTCCAAATTTTTCTCAATTTGAAATGTTGAAGTATGAATGAATTTGATTATAGTTAGAAAGATTGGAATCTCTACCAATAAAAATTTTTCGAAATACAAATTGTAACTTCTATGATCTCAAATAATTTATAAAACAATGATAAACAAATCGTTAATATAAATTCCTGAATCCTTTTCCCTTAGGTTCAATACTTAGGAAATGAACCCTATACTTGTTAAATAATGAAATAATACTGTTCAAACTATTTTCAATCTATTAACAATATTAAGTAGCACTAGACAAAAATATGTTGTTAATAACAAATTAGTATAAACAACTCCTATACAGTAAAACATAATATTTGGTAAGATGACCAAAAGTCCAACAAGAAATCATAGCCGACCTTAATTTTAAATCACAATAACAGACGATTAATTTTTAGAACCTACAAGATATAAAATTATAGACTAAAGACAAATCACTAAAGGTACGATAAGATCAAAAATAGATAAGCATCTAGATCTTAAATAAATATTTAAATTACACTAATACTCTAATTAAAAGATTTAGAGATTTTAGAAATTAAAATCCTGAATTGCCAAAGTAACCTTCAAATAATATTCATAACTAGAAAATGAATAAATTAGCAAATGTGGAACTAATACCAAATATATGATTCAACATAAATCTTAGAATAGATCTATAAATTGTAATAAACTCATTCCTAGTTTGAAAAACCCAAATAAAAATTTCTTTGACCTTAATAGATATCAAAAACGAGATTTTGTATCTTGAACTGATAATTCAAGATATAATTAGAAGTAGCTCTAAATTTCGAAACCAATAAGATGCAGTTTATCGGTATAAAACAATAATTTAAAGAGGAAATACTAAGATTATAAATACATAATAGATACTAATACCGAACAATAATTATTAATCTAGATCTAAAATAAAAATTTTAAGCCCGCTGTTATACTTGTTAGGAAATTTTGAATTCATTAAGACTTGGTTCATAATTTAATTTATTGAATTGAAAAATTTAATCACGTAAGTTAAAATACTAAAAATAATTAACCGTGTAAACTTTAAACTAAAAATTTGAAAATATAAATAATCTAGAGTTTTTGTAGTAACTTAGATGATTTTATCTCGATAAAACTTAAACATAACGATTATAGATATACGATATAATTTAATATTAGCAAAAATATTTTAGTTAATCACTATTAATCAAATAATAAGCAAATCAATTTAAAAAAAATGAAAACCGAACGCTGCATTGGAATCACGAACAAAGACAATTCACGCAAACAGCAAAGGAAGTGTGTGCAGATTTCCACGGTGCAGTAGAATTTTCTCGACTACAATTTTTTTTCAAGCACGGAAAGCTTCATGTTGTAATATCCACGCATCAGCCGTTCACACTACACAACTGGAAACAGAGGAGATGCTACACATTCACGCCCGCAGGACAGAGGCTCCACGGTGCAAATTAGAGACTTCGGCTGCTGCATAAGTGAATTCCCGAACAAAGGAATCGGCTGAAGATTTCCACACACATGGAACAGAGGATGCCCACCGCTAGAACAGAAGCCATTTTTCTCCACGCACAGCCACACGTTCAGCGGCAAATCGAAGTTCCAGCTGCAGTCCACAATCCTCCACGCTGGAAATGGAAAGCTGGAATAGGGGAAGCACCTCAGCGGTACAGCAGCAAAGGAGAAATTCACCCTTCATGCTGGTTTGATCCAAATTTTTGAGCTCCTTAATCAACATGAAAATAACACACAACCCAATCTAAATACTCCATATGTGAACAACATTTAATGTTAAGAATTTCAACTTCAATATACAACCAAAACAGCTCCAATTAGCTTTGAAAATTTAACCAAACAGCAGCTGGAAACAGAGGAGAATTCAACAAAGTACAATAGCACAAAGACCCTATTTTAGCTCCGATTTTGATGAAATTATAGGCCTTGTTTGGGCTAATATTATTGACTAAGTAAAGACCAATAATAAGCCTTCAAATGTCCACTTCAAACACCATTTATTAGCTAGAAAACAATAAGAGAAATTTGATGAAAAATCCATGCAAATCAAGATAGAAAACAACAAACAAAACTGCAGCAGAAAAATTGGAATTTGCTTCTGTTTTCACACCAATTCTAACCCGATTTTTATCCTTATTTTTTGTGATTTGAGCCCTTAATTTACACACATAAATGACCTTAATTAACTAGCAAACAAAACACAATTAATGCCCTTGAAATCAACTACAAATTTCATACAAATTCAACCAAAATCATCCTCAAATTCGCATCAGATTTCCACACGAGAAACATCAATAGAAATTTCTATTTTTCAAGCCCAAAATACTCTCTTTAAGTCTCCTAACTTTAGCCTAACCTTAGTACATATATAAAACCTTAAGTTTGACACAAAATTAGCTCAAAAACTCTACAAAAACCACTTGAAATCCTAACTACAAAAGAAGTTGCGTCCAACCTCTTCTCCTTGTATTATTTGCACCTAAACAACCTTGAACACATTCCAAAATAGAACATAAACCTCTAGTTTACTTCCTATATTCCATCTACATACCAAACACATTAAGAGCATTAAATTCCTTCCTCCAACAACATCAAAAACCAACCCAATAACTCTTAGTTTGTCATGACACCAAGCTAGAACTCAAGATCAACAAGGTAAGAAATAAAATAGATATATATGTTAGTTTAGCTAGATTAATTCTTCCTTAGTTACTCATTTTCTTACTATCTTCTTTAGATCATTATTTTCACCAAGGAGGAGCTAGACCCCATCTATTATCCAATCAAGGTAAGAATTACATTAAGTTCAAATATTCGTTATGTTGATTTATAGGAATTTGTCTTATAAATTTATCAAGATTAGTCTAATAGTATATTTATGCTATCTAGACTATTTAGGATATAAACACATGATCTTGAATATTTTTAAGTGTAGGAATTCAAGTCTTAGAAAGGAAAAACCAAAACCACACTTCAATTACAACAAACTAAGTTGAACTTTAGATTACTCATGTATATCCCTAGGAAGATTGAATAAACTGTATTGATGTGTTTATTATAAGCCAAAAAAGACCCCACCAATGGAAAGAACATGAAAAATCCTATGAAATCGACTATTTATTTGTTAAAAACGGATAAGAAACGAATTAGATATTGCAAAAATAAAAAGGGGATCAAGCTGCTAGATTTACACGAATAGAGTAGACTGTTCTTGTATTTTTTCGCCCCCTTAATTGATCTTGATTAATGAAAACAACCTTATCAATGGATTGTACTCAGAAAATACTATGAAAATGACTATTTATTTGTCCAAAACGGGCTAGAAATGAGTTCGATATGATCAAAACAAGTTTTGACTACAGTTATTAGGATTCACTTGAAACCTATGCATGTGTTTCATAAATTAAAAAATTGTACAAGTCTCTTTTCTTGAAAATAATTTCACTACTAGAAAGTACTCTTCGAGTACTACCAAATTGACTACTTATATAGTGAAATCGGATTTAAAACGAATAAGAAATTGCAAATAGAAATTCACTCGTTTTTCACTTTTAAACCAATATTAATGTTACTGTTATTTCTATTAATATAGTTATGATTATTACCATTATTATTACTACTGTTTATAGTGTTATGTATTATTGATATTTTCATTAGAATTATCAATACTGTTCTTATTTACGTTAATGTCACTATATTTATATTATGATCAATACTATTATTATTATTACCAATAATATTATTATTTACTAATAGTATGAAAATTGTTGTTATTCTTATACTTATATTACTAATATTGATATTAACATTTCAAACTAATATTACTGATAATATTGTATTATTAAACTTAGTTGTTTTGCAATAAAAATAAAATTTAAGTATACAATTTTATAATTTTTGAAAGATATAGATACTAGAACATACCCTTAAATAAATAAAAAAAATACCAACTTGAGAGACAGATAAGGTTGACTGGCAAAGAATTAACAAATAAAAATCTTCTACTAAATGCAGTAGGATTTAAGGAAAAGATAAAACCCTTAAATAAAAATATAGATGGTAATTAAGATCAAGAAAAGTAAAATGAAAACGAATAACAGAAAAATATTCTTTCTTTACTATAGGGATTTAAACCTTAATAAAAACTGTATCAATTACTGATACGGAATAGTTCGGCACCTATAAGGATTCAATCAAAGTATTGAACGACACAATAATTAATATAACGGACTTAATCTAATATCCGACGATAAAGATCAATGCTTTTAATTCTAGAAAGACTTCTCTTACAGAAATAGTCCAATAATAAATCTCAGTTATTTCCTTTCATAGGAAAATATATCAATTTCTAGATTATCGATAGCTTATACAATTTAGCGAAGACCACAAGTGAGTTACTTGACTTTATCACATTGTTTGTGCTTGTAATATAGTTGCATTTAGAATAATATATATATATATATATATATTCAATGGATATGCATGAGGGATTGGGAATAATGCCTGATGAGTGGTGTATTGAATGGCAAATTATCATAATATAAGTGAAAATTCTATTGTATGATAAATGTTGTATGAAGCATGTTGATGATTGTCTGTAAATCGTATGATCGCCTTAAACTGGATTAACAACTTCTGATACTATAAATGAAACGGACATGCATTGCACGATTTGCATAAATGACATTTGGAGATGTGGCAGCTTACTACTTGTTAGTATTTCAGTTCTCTGGTAATGCTTGGTTTTTCTAGGCAAGAGGCTAGTAGTTCTACGCAAGATTACCTTTGTTCCGTCGATTCCATGGGAACTAACTGGAAATGAAGGACGCCGCCCATGGTATCGTTGTGAAATGACTAACACTTAGTGGAGTTTCTAAGATTTAAAACAGGAATTGAGTGCCTAAAGTGTAAAGAGATAGTTACAATGAGGATCGTGGCATTCCTGTATACTTAGTTTCTCCTGGATAGGTGGGCTATAGTATCGAGTTCCTTCAGCCCTGATGAAGAGGGCGTAAATCTTCATCCTGCTTTGGATTCTAGATCATCCAAACTTGTAATGTGCATATGATTGATTGTTGCATTACATATGATTGATAAATATACTTGTTTGTTATTGGTTGATGTGTGCTTTGGTCAGGTTATCTCACTGAGCCCGTGGTTCGCTTACCCCCCAACAGTTTTTGTGCAGAATTAATACTAGCTGGGATTGGGCTAAGAATGTGTAAAGAGAGCTTCCCCAACAAACTCTATTGAAGATAGAGATATAGGATATGGAAACTTAGAACGTAAACTAGATAAATTTTATATTGTTGAAATTTGTAAGTTGTAGTTTGAAACCCATTTTCACTATTTGGTAGGGGATATCGATTCTCTGCGATCTTGGTAGAAATTGGAAAATCGGATTCCATAGTTGAAATCCTATAATATATTATATCATTTATATGATAAACATTGATAAATAAATAGAGTCTTGTACACTCTGACATACAAGACGGCTCTCATGTTACAGGTGCACACGTGATATGATAGCTTTAGATTAATCCTACTAGGCCCCTATTTGGAGTCATGACAAAAATACCCAAAATGATTATTTCATCCAAGTTTTATTTAAATTTTCTAACTCTATCTTATTAGGTTCGTCTAAAATTCGTATTAGTGGAAATCCCAACTTAAAATGGCCATAACTTGCTCATTTTAACTCGGAATTTCGCATATTATATACCGTTTTCTACCTACTCGAAAAGATCTATCCATTTCTAAGGTTATTTTTGTCATAAAATTTCGTTTGGGTCCCGAAACCATGAGGTACAGAACTGATATGAAAATCCCAGCTTTCAAAACACAATTTTTCAAACTTTTCTTCATCAAAAAATTCTTGTACAAAAATATAGATATTATATAGTTTAAAAATCCTTTGAATATATAAAAATATATACTCATATTGTATACATGAATTTAGTGGTATTGTCTCAACAATGATTTTTCTAAAACAATGTGCTTTAAAAGTTAAAAAAAAAAAAAAACTAAGACTTGAAAAATTCACTTTAGTTTGTTGAGAAAAATTTCTTGTATTATTATAAGTCAGTTTTATCTCCTTTTAACTTCATTTCTTAATCTTCGAGAGTAATTAAATTTTCTAAAAAAATAATTTTAGTCTTTTTAAGATCCTTACAACTTCATTTCTAATGATTGAAAAATATAGTTTTTTTAAGTATTTCTTGGTAAGAAAAAAATTTCCTTAAGGTAGTCATGTTTATGTGTTCTTAATTTTCCTAAGGTTTTTCTTCTTTAAATAAATAATAATAATGATCTTCTAAATTATTTACTAATTTTATTTCCTAAGTAAGACTTATCTCTAAAATATTATTCTTTGATGATTTTGTAAAACTTGTCTAGACCTTAGTATTTTAGAGTATTGGTGGAAAACTTCAATAAATGAGATTAAGAAAAACCTCTATTAAACAATGATTTAGCAACATTAAGTTTTAAAGAAACTTTCTTATTTCATTGGTTTAAAAAGAGTGTATGTGATAACTTTACTTTATATATTCTTTGATGAAATCTCATGTATTATTATTACTAAAAACTTGTAATGAACTTATTTAAATTTTGGAAAAAAATTGTTAAGGTGAAACTTTAAGTTTTTTATGGAAAACTCATTTCCTAGATGAAAAAAATTTATTTTTTAAAGAGAGGTCCTATTTTTCTTTACTTAAGAAAACTCCTTCTATTTTTGTTGAGACAATACCAACATATTCATGCATGATTATGAATATGTAGATATGAGAAATATAACAACATCAAATAATAAGATAGGATATATATAAGAATAAATAAGATCATAATAATAAGGTCAAGTATTGGGAGCCTTAGCTTTATCAAGGCAACCGGGTTAAGTATTAGGAACCTTAGCTTCATCAAGACTTCTCGGGACTCAGAATAGACTAGTCCCAAAAAGAAAAAAAGAAGAAGAAGAAAGAAACGAAAAAGCATAATAATAAGAGCAATAATAATAGGATGTTAGGTTAGTGAGCACTTAGGCTCTAGGAAATATATATACATAATATCATATAGAAGTTAGATTATAGCAAATAATAATAACAATAATAACAACATAATAACAATAATAACATAATGGAAATTTAAACATGAACAAGAACAAAACATGAACATATTGTTACTTCTTTAACTCTCATGAGTCTAAAAAACATACACCAAGCTCATGCTAAATTACATGAATATGATGAGTAAATATAAGAAGTTTTACCTAAGGTTATAAATTTGTTGAAGAAGGAAAAAAGTGTTTATAGTAATATGTGGGTAGTGGGTTTTGGAGAGAAGAGGAAATTTGGAAGAGAATTTGAGAGAGAGAGTTTATGGAGTGAGTTTAGTAGAGTTTTGGTAAGAAAAATGAGATGTATGAAAGAATGAAGGAGGAAGAGGGCATTTATAGAATTTTGGAGTGAAAATTAGATGTAATTAAATAAAATGAAAAAGAAAATAAATTGACAGTGAAGAGAGAGAGGGAATGGACGGCATCATGGGGAAAGGAAGAGAAAAATTGATTAAATTTGTTGTTTTGTAATGAAAAAATAATTAAAAAGTAAGATATGATGTGTGTAAGGTTTTATGGGAAAAGTAAATGTAAGAAATAGGTATAGTGGAGTGTAATAATAGGTTCTAAAAAAAGTAGAGATAGTAAAATAGTAATGAATAGTAGAAATAGTACTATGAATAGTAGATTAGACAATTAAAATATTAGTAGTAAAGAAAATATGCATAAATGCCTATATTTGATATTTTTAGTTACCGAAAAATTTAAAAACTAATATTTTTTACGAGTCTAATGGTATTGTCTAAATATTTTCACCATCTGGCGTACCAGGGCACATTTTCGAAAACTGATCCGTTCGGATTCGAAACACACTGAAAATTAACGAATCTAATATTTTTAAGCTTTTCTATGTTATTATGAACTGTTATCCACAATTATCTCAATTTCGTTGTTTAGGATTTAGGAACATGGGATTGCCAGATTTAGATTCACTAGACTAAACATAGAATTAGGTTAACTTTAAGGTTCTGGTTTGACTTTCGGTTCTTAGGGTTTATTTATATATACTGAAAAATCTAGGGGCTTACAATCTATCCCCCTTAAAGAAAGTTTTGTTCTCAAAACTTGACTATCGTACCTGATTCTTTAAATAGATTCGGGTATTTGCGTCAGATCTTAATCTCGGCCTCCCAAGTTGCCTCCTCATAGGTGTGATTCATTCAAAGGACTTTGACATATTTGATTTCCTTATTCCATAGCTTTTAGACTTTTTGATCCAAAATTTGTGTTGGGTGTTCCTCATAAGTGAGGTTTTCCTTTAGTAGCACTGGCTCCAACTCAATTACCTGGTTTGGATCGGCTACATGCTTGCGTAAGACTGATACATGAAACACGTTGTGTACTCCTTACAGGTTTGGCGGTAAGGCTAGACGATAAGCTAAATCTCCAACTCGTTCAAACACTTCGAAAGGTCCGATGTATCGTGGGCTGAACTTTCCTTGTAAGTACTCGGTATATACTCTTGATTGGATTTATCTTTAAATACACATGGTCTCCTACTTGAAATTCAAGAACTCGCCTTTTCTAATCTACCCGGCTTTTCTGTTTATCTTGGGCCTCTTTCATTCTTTGTCGGATTATTCTTACTTTGTCTGCTGCATCTTAACCAAATCTGGTCCAATAGCAAGCTTTTCTATATCATCCCAAAACAAAGGCGACCTACACGTTGTCTGTACAAAGCTTCATATGGTGGCATTTGTATGGTAGAGTCGTAGCTGTTGTTGTAGGCGAACTCTATGAGCGGTAAATAAGCATCCCAACTCCCTTTGAATTCCATGACACAAGACACAACATGTCCTTTAAGGTTTGGATTGTCTTTTCTTATTGTCCATTGGTTTAGGGGTGATAAGCGTGCTGAAACGTAACTTTGTCCCCATACACTTTTGTAAGCTTATCCCAAACTTAGATATAAATCGGAGGTCTCGATCTGACACAATCTCGGCAGGTACTCTATGCAAACGTATTATCTCCTTTATGTATAACTTAGCTAGCTTATCCATCAAGAACATCATGTTAAATGGTATAAAGTGAGCTAATTTGGTCAAACGATCTACCACGCCCATATGGCATCACATCCTACTGATGTTCTTGGTAATCCGCATACAAAATCCATCAAGATTTGATTTCACTTCCATTCGGGTATCGGAAAAGGCATCAACAATCCTCCCAGTCTTTGGTGTTCCACCTTCACCTATTGACAAGTCAGGCATTTCACAACATAGTCAGCTACATCCTGTTTCATCCCATTCACCAAAAGTGGCTCTTAAGATCTTGATATATCTTAGTCCCTCCCGGGTGTACTATGTATCCCGATTTATGAGCTTCACTCATAATTTCTCTTCTCATTTCCTCATCATCTGGCACACATTACCTTCCTTTCACCCTTACTGCATCATCTTCATCTATGGTGAAGTCAGCATACTTCTTTGCTTGCACTTCCCATTTGATCCTGTATCACTTCATCATATCGCTAAGCTTCTTTAATTCGTTCTATAAGGGTTGGTTCCATCACCAAGTTAGATATTTCCACCCTATATCTTGTCTAATGAACTTGATACTCAGCCTTTCGAATTCTCTTACCAACTCTTTTTGATCGGCAAACAGAACAGCAATTTCTTCATGATTCTTTCGACTCAAGGCGTCGGCGATTGCATTTGCCTTACTTGGAAAATAGTTGATTCCCAGATTGTAGTCTTTTATGAGCTCCAACCATCTCCTATTTATATTCAACTCCTTCTGAGTGAATAGGTAATTAGGGCTCTTGTGGTATATATTTCACATCTGTGTCCATATAAGTGATGTCTCCATATCTTGAGTGCAAAAACAACAACAGCAAGCTCCAAGTCATGTGTCGGATAATTTTGCTCATGTAGTCTTAGCTGTCGCGAAGCATAAGTGATCACTTTTCCTTCCTGCATTAGCGCACATCCATGACCATTTCTTAATGTGTCGTTATGTACCGTATAAGGCTTCTCAGGGTTTGGTAAATTAAGTATCGGTATGGATACAAGCTTTTGCTTAAGCTCTTGGAAACTCTTTTCTCTTGTATCGGTCAAGATAAACTTCTCATTCTTTTGAGTAAGTTGTGTCAAGGGCTTGGCTATGGTCTAGAAATTCTTTACGAACTTTCGATAATAGCCAGCTAACCAAGAAAGCTTCTTACTTCAGTTACCATCTTCGGTTACTTCCACTCCATCACTGCTTTAATCTTTTTGAGGTCGACCGATATGCCATTTCCTGAAACGACGTGTCCTAAAAAGGATATCTTATCCAACCAAAAGTCGTACTTTGCCAATTTAGCATACAATTTATGTTCCTTAACGTTTGAAGCGCCATACAGAGGTATTCTTATGTTGTTCCCGTATAATTGAGTAAAAATGTGGTAGATGAAAACTATAACGCACTTATCCAACAAGGGCTTATAGATTCGATTCATCATGTCCATGAAAGTAGCAAGTGCATTTGTTAAACCAAAAGACATCACTAAGAACTCGTAATGTCCATAATGAGTCCAAAAAGTGGTCTTTGGTACATCTTCCAGCTTTACTTTTAACTGATGGTATCTGGACCTCAGGTCGATGCGGGAAAACACACTTGCTCTTGTAACTGATCGAAGAAGTCATCAATCCGTGGTAATGGGTACTTATTCTTAATTGTAACCTTATTCAACTCCCGGTAATTGATACATAACCTCATAGACCCATCTTTTTCTTAACAAACAAAACTAATGCTCCCCATGGCAATACACTTGGGCAAATAAATCCTTGTTCCAGAAGCTCTTGTAGTTGCTTCTTGAGTTCCTTCAACTCTACCGGTGCCATGCGGTATGGAGCTTTCGATCTTGGCTCGGTATTTGACATCAAGCTAATCTCAAAATCAATCTCCTCTTTGGCGGCAAGCCGGGCAATTCCTTAGGAAAAACATTAGGAAACTCATTGCAATAGTTATATCCTCCACTTTTGGTTCTTCGCTTTCTTCTTTTATGGCATTGATTTGTCTGTAGATCACTTCCTCATTTGTTAATAACTCGAGCGGATTCTCCTTCAAACTTTATATCCTTCTTGTTCATATCCTTAAAGTTCACCTTCTTCTCCTAACAATCTACCGTAGCTTTAACAGGGGTCAGCCAACTCATGACAAGAATCACTTTATACTTGCTCATCTCCAACACAATCAAATCACTCATCATTTGGTGTCCTTGGATCTCTAAGGGACATTCCTTTAACATCTCTTGGGTGGTTACGATGCTACCCGTAGGTGTCTTTATCTTGAAATTGGTAGCGGTGGTGACTATAGGTAAACAGATCTTCTTAGCAAGGTTGGGGGTGATAAACGAATGAGTGGCTCTAGTATCAAACAAGGCATAAGCGGTCTCACTAGCTACTCGTATATTTCCTGTATTCAACACGCACTTGTTACTAACTATGCCATACTACACTTATCTATCTATTCTAGAACTTTAGGTTATAGAGATATTAGGATTCTATTGATATGGATTCGATAACATATAAAGATGCTATAAACAAATAAAACAACGGTTTAAAGTTAAGGCTAACCCGTAACTAGTCCATGATCATAGCTTCCATCTTCGTCCATGGTAGCAAACTCACATCCTTCCTCCTCATCATCAGCTTCTTCACACATCCACTGACCTTCCAGGTTGTAAATTCTCATCCTATGCATCGATGTGCTAGAGCGGTTCCCGTTCCCATTGTTGTTGTTGGTTCTAACAAGGGCAGACCCCCTTGAAGGGTTGAACGGTTTTGCTAGAGCATTTTTCCTTTTGGGCATTCATTTGCAAAGTTTCCTAGCTATTTACACATAGCAAATACTGGTATTCTTCTTGGGACACTCTAGGATTTTATGATCTGGGTTACCACAAAAATAGCACTTATTTTGCAACTGTAGGCAAGACTTCGTATAATGTTTGCCTCGCATTTCCAAAATGTGATATCTACCTTGCTCACTTCCTTCTGATTGCTTCTACTTCCTTTGAAATTTCCAAGGTCTTAAACCTCTTATTCTTGAATCCAAAACTCAGTCTTTCATAAGGCATCCTTCTAAACACAAACACTTTCCTCTCTAGATCTTTTGTCTTCATCTTTTTGGCTCCTTCAATTATCCGAGCCCTTTCCACTAGCTCCCTAAAGTTTCTGATATCAAACTTCACCAAACGGATCCTTAGGTCCTCATCTAGTTCACTCAAGAAAACTTTTCTTTTTAACTCCTAGCTATACTTATAAGATTCAGGAGCATATTGCAATAGACGATTGAACTCAGTTTCATACTGCTTGATGGTTCTCCCTCTTTGAGAAATATGTAGGAAGTTAGCACTAGACTGAACTTTGAGACTCCCTGGAAAATAGTTCTAAAGAACTCTTCTCGAAACATATCCCAAGTAATGGAGCAGGCAATTCTCACTTCTTTGATTCCTACCTTATTCAAGCATTGAATCTCGACAGGTATGTCATAAAACAAACTCTTAAATTGTAGGTCACTTCATAAGCATCAAACGATCCCTCTACTTGGGCCAACTAGTCTTCAGCCTCATCTGGCTTTTCGAAGGCCCCATCAAAGTAGTGGTTACTTTTGATGAAGTCAGGGGGCATGTTTTAGTATGACCTCGGTAGTGGCAGCGGTGGAAATGGCGCATGCAACTGTATGCCAGGTGCTTCCATAGTGGCTTTAGGAGCATTCTGAGGTGGAGCAGAAGCTGGATTATTTTAGTTTTGTTGTTGAATCAAAATATTCAACAATTGATTCATCTGTTCGAGGGCAGCAACAAAGTCATTTTGCTGGTTTGGGTAAGAGCAGGGTTAATCTCTGGTTGGTTTTGTGGAGGTACTCCTTGTTCAGCTGGTATTTCGTTAGAATCCTGTTGCTCTCGATTCTACGTCTTCTTGGACGCGATTTAATCGTTTAGATTATATAAGCTTTAGTTTTCTTTTATGCGATCTATACTAACGTTTACGGAAATCTCAACTATAAAGATCAGAAATCAAGATTAAAATACAAAACTCATGGAAATAAAATTGCAAAAAAAATTAACAAAAGCTTAATAAGAAATCAAGAATTTCAAATACACATTACAAAGAAATCAGAAGGTAGGAAATCAAAATTAAGAATTTTACTCATGAAAAAGAGTAATATGAATGCCATAAAAACAAAAAAAAGGGGATCACATTATCACGAAATCATTAGATTACTTGTTATCTTTGAAACACTTAACTACATCTTTTAATTAGTTGTGATTTAATAACTAAGGCATTACGTCTTGGGTGAATGCGACGCTTTCTTCTCATCGTGGATCCTTTACTTCTTTTCTCGATCCTTGCATTGAGATTTGAGGGATCCGGGGTTGATTTTGCCATTTCTCCATTTCCAATTTCTTGAAAAAACATCCTTGCTTTCGATCCTTTGATGGCGCCTACGAGACTCGTTTCCGATGTTACCTAAGGTTGGTTGCATAGCCTTTTATATAAGCATATTTTTCCTTTAGTTTCATTATCAAAAAGCTGGTTTACTTTGATTTCTTGTTATTGCAACTTACAAGGTTATGTTTTCTTGAAACTTAAAGCAGCTTTCAAATTTACCTATTTTTTTAAGGGCATAATACTAGTTCTATGGCCATCTACATGTCTTAGGTATGGTTATAAAACATACGGTCTTCCCATCTATCCCACTTTCTTTTATTTTAAGATTTTTTCTGAATTGTGTTTGGTTTACTAAAAAGGGAGAGGTCTACAACTAAGACTTTTAGGCTTACTAGAGGTTCCTCTATCTTAAGGTGTAAACTACCCATCTTTGACTAACACTATCTGGCTATTCATAACCTATAAGGATCTTTCCTAATACTCTTATGGTTCATTCCTAAACTCATCATGTCTCTAAGACTTCTACTTTTAAACTTATTGTTTTTCTTCCCTAATCTTAATGCTCCAATACCAACTTAAAATGTCGCCCTAATGGGTACCATAAACGTGACAGCCCATCGTACACAATATTAAAACTTAAGAATGACTACTTCAATTACTCGAAAGCTTTCATATTGGTACAAGGCGTACATTACAACAAAGGGAGACCTGGTAGAGTTATGTATTTTAAGATAATGGCAGCAAAATACACAAAATAATACTAATATGATTCATCAAAATATAAAGTTCTACAACTTCTATAGGGCATTCCCTAGATGAGTCTCCACAATAACAAATTTTACTAGAAAAATAACTAAAACTAGAAGATTTTAGAAGAAATCTATTCTAAGTCTCCATAATAGATTTCCTTCAAAATCGTCCCAAACATAGATTTTATCCGGATGGACATGGTGGTCTCAGGTGCAAAAACAAAGACCCCGCAACATCAAAAATTTATTGGGGAATAAGCATAACTAGATTAGTGAGATAATCCTTACTCAAAAGTGCTCATAACAAACATTCAAAACAAGTTCATTAAACAAGCATATGTAATAAGCAACCATATGATCAAACAATACATATGACTATCTGGTTTTGTATGTAGGATGCATTTACCTCTCCATTGGTGGTTAGGGAATGATTTGAACTGGGCCCCAATCGACCTCTTTGAAAGTTTGTGCTCGTCTTGGGGTTCTAATGAAACCGTTCTACTAATTCCTGGGCTTTCCTTACCCAAAGCGATTGATCCAACTTAGCTATACCTTGAGGTCGTATTCCTCGAATGTCATAATTCCTCAAGATATAGTTAGACAGCTTATCTTTCTAGTCCTACACTAAGGAGTAGTAGCAAAATGCGAAATGATATTCTAAGTGATATGCATGAGCAAATTGGTTTAAGGGAATTTCCAATCCAACATTAATTCATTTAAGGCAATCAGTCTATATTTGCACACATAGCAATATACATAGAGACAATTATAACAATCAACAAATTGGGCTCCGATATTCTTATCGTTCATTGATCACACATAGCAATTCACATACATAACTCCCATGATAATCCACATGCATATCAATTTTTATCTTTTCCTAATATTTAGTGCTCTATTCTATAAGCACATACGTGGATACATAAACGTAAAGGAAGACTCACTTGGCCATGGCGATCTTCTATTTGTCGAAGTAATCCTAGGATAGAGAAGATCTTGGTTCTTGACACCTAAAAAAAGAAATACCCAAAATGAGTATTTCATCTAAGTTTTATTTAAATTTTCTAACTCTATCTTATTAGGTTCGTCCAAAATTCGTATTAGTGGAAATTCTAACTTAAAATGGCTATAACTTATTTATTTAAACTCGGAATTTGCATATTATATACTGTTTTCTACCTACTTGAAAATATCTATCTATTTCTAAGGTTAGTTTTGTCATAAAAATTCATTTGGACCAAAACCGTGAGGTACAGAACTTATACAAAAATCCAACTTCCAAAACACAATTTTTCAAGTTTTTTCTTCATCCAAAAATTCTTCTACAAAAATATAGATATTTGTATCGTTGAAAAATCCTTTGATATATATATATATATGTATATATAAATTCATATTGTATGCATGAATTTAGTGGTGTTCTCTCAACAATGATTTATGTAAAACAATATGTCTTAAAAGTTGAAAAAAAAAAAACTAAGACTTGAAAAATTCACTTTAGTTTGTTGAAAACAATTTCTCATATTATTATAAGTAAGTGTTATCTCCTTTTAACTTCATTTCTTAATCTTCGAGAGTAACTAAATTTTCTAAAAAAAAAATTTTAGTCTTTTTAAGATCCCTACAACTTCATTTCTAATGGTTGAAAAATGTAGTTTTTCTAAGTATTTCTTGGTAAGACAAAAATTTCCTTAAGGTAGTCATGTTTATGTATTCTTAATTTTTCCTAAGGTTATTTATAGTTTAAATAAATAATAATAATGATCTTCTAAGTTATTTACTAATTTTATTTCCTAAGTAAGACTTATCTCTAAAATATTATTCTTTGATGATTTTGTAAAACTTTTCTAGACCTTAGTATTCTAGAGTATTGGTGGAAAACTTCAATAAATGAGTTTAAGAAAAATCTTTGTTAAACAATGATTTAGCAATATTAAGTTTTAAAGAAACTTTCTTATTTCATTGGTTTCAAAAGAGTGTATGTGATAATTTTACTTTATGTATTCCTTGATAAAATCCCATGTAGTATTATTACTAAAAATTGTAATGAACTTATCTAAATTTTGGAAAAGATTTGTTAAGGTGAAACTTTAAGTTTTTTTTATTTTATTTTATGAAAAACTCATTTCCTAGATAACAATAATTTGTTTTTTTAAAGAGAGTTCCTATTTTTCTTTATTTGAGAAAACTCCTTTTATTTTTGTTGAGATAATAGCAACATGTTCATGCATAATTATGAATATGTAGATATGAGAAATATAACAACATCAAATAATAAGAAAGGATATATATAAGAATAAATAAGATCATAATAATAGGGTCAAGTATTAGGAACCTTAGCTTCATTAAGACAACCCGATCAAGTATTGAGAGCCTTAGCTTCATCAAAGCTTCCCGAGACTAAGAATAGACTAGTTTCAAAAGAAAAAAAAAAAAGAAGAAAGAAAAGAAAAAGCATAATAATAATAAGATATTAGGTTAGTGCGTACTTAGGCTCTAGGAAACATATATACATAATATCTTATAGAAGTTAGATTAGAGCAAATAATAATAACAATAATAACAACAAATAAAAATAATAACATAATGGAAATTTAAACATGAACAAGAACAAAACATGAATATATTGTTGTTTTTTTAACTCTCATGAGTTTGAGAAACATACACAAGCTCATGCTAAGTTACATGAACATGATGAGTAAATATAAGAAGTTTTATCTAAGGTAATAAATTTGTTGAAGAAGGAAAGAAGTGTTTGTAGTAACATGCGGGTAGTGGTTTTTGTGGAGAGAAGAGGATTTGGAAGATAATTTGAGAGTGAGAGTTTGTGGAGTGAATTTGGTAGAGTTTTGGTAGGAAAAATGAGATGTGTGAAAGAATGAAGGAGGGATTGTATTTATA
This sequence comes from Combretum micranthum, assembly GCA_024138025.1. Lineage (NCBI taxonomy): Eukaryota > Viridiplantae > Streptophyta > Magnoliopsida > Myrtales > Combretaceae > Combretum > Combretum micranthum. The sequence goes on from JAMXBD010003301.1 coordinate 121,373, forward strand.
GAATTTTAGAGTGAAAATTAGATGTAATTAAATAAAATGAAAAAGAAAATAAATTGAGAGTGAAGAGAGAGAGGACATGGACGACATCATGGGGAAAGGAAGAGAAAAATTGATTAAACTTGTTGTTTTGTAATGAAAGTAATTAAAAAGTAAGATATGATGTGTGTAAGGTTTTATAGGAAAAGTAAATGTAAGAAATTGGTATGGTAGAGTGTAAGAATATGTTGTAAGAAAAAGTGGAGATAATGAAATAGTAATGAATAGTAGAAATAGTACTATGAATAGTAGACTAGACAATTACAATAATGGTAGTAAAGAAAATACGTAAACGGCATATATTTTATATTTTTAGTTACCAAAAAATTCTTAAACTGATATTTTTAAAACCTTATATTTTTACGAGTCTAATGGTATTGCTTGAATATTTTCATCATCCGGTGTACTGGGGCCTAGTTTTCGACAACTAATCCCGTTCAGATCCGAAACACTAAAAATTAACGAATCTGATATTTTTAAGCTTTTCTATATTATTTATGAACTATTATCCACAATTATCTCAATTCCGTTATTTAGGGTTTAAGAACGCGGGATTGTCGGATCTAGATTCACTAGACTAAACATAGCACTAGGTTAACTTTAGGTTCTGGTTTGACTTCTGGTTCTTAGAGTTTACTTATATATACCCAAAAATCGAGGGACTTACAAAAGTTATCTAGTGTGAACCTTCATTATAGTCTCTTTCAATTTCAAAGTAGTGATAAGAAAATATCTTTGACACCACTTATTTTGTTTTCTCTTTGAAAATGTTAAAAAAGATTATGAAAAACAAGTGGAACAGTGTTAATAGAAATGAAGTATTGACACAACTAAATGGTCATGTGTGACAAGTCCCATGGGTTGATATAATGATTTCAAAATGATTTCTAGGTAGACATATGCAGACAAGACTTATTCCCATGCTAGCCTTTAGATGGCGAATTATACTTCATTAGCCAAGAACTTCATGCAAGAGATAGAACACCGATAGACAACTCTTTTGTGTTGCAATTCAAAAATGAAAGGAAAGAGTTACCACTTCTGGAAAGCCAATTTGCTAGCCTCAAACTATTTATGCAAATATGGGGTCCATGGATAGGATATGATAAGTATCTTAAAACCATTAATAATTATGCCTTATTGATCATATTTTTTATGATATTTTGTTGATCCACTAGAAAAAAATGACACTTATTAAATGAATTGTTCATTTTAAGGCTAAAGAAAAGGATACTTATGATAAGTCATGTAGATTGGTAATGTACCCACAAAATTTCCCCAATTCACTCATACCTTATGGTTTTGCTTGTTGATGCTTTATGCATGGCATTCATTATTGATAGACACCATTGTGCTATTCTTATGCATGTAAGCTACTCTTTACTCCTATTTGTTTATTTGTGTCAGGTGTTCTTCCTCCATCTATGGCAAGAATAAAAAAAATCAATCAAGAAGACTCCACTAACCCAATGCTTCATGATCTGCGGTACTAACAAAGAAAAGGAAGGTATCACAACTGAGACATCAAGTTTTCGTTACTTTGTCTTTTTATTCTTCTTTTCTACCTTAACTTCACCTAATGCTTGCAGATAGTATAGTAGCAATTAAGAAAGGAAATTGTGTTTTCAAGCTAAGTGTGGGGAAGAGTGTGTACAAGTAGAATTCGAGAGGCAAATACACTTTTGAAGCATCTAAGGTAAGTAGATTGTACCATACATTATACGTGACATGATACTTAGACAAATTTTTTCACACTTCAATTTTTCTTGGCTACATAACTCGTGTACTTTATTCATATATAATTATCAACATTCTGTGAAGTCATGACTGGTAGTACACAACCCATGTATATGTCGTGTACAATAAAGAGAAGATTACGTGGAGTCATAAGTAAATATACATAAACTATGTATTTAGGACGTGTAAAATGTTTCGAATTGCAAACCTTCTGAGGAGTCACGAGTAGACATACACAACCTGTGTACTTGGGTTGTGTACATTCAATTTTAAAAAATCAAGCTTATAACCAATCCTAAGTAAACATACATGACTTGTGTATCCTTGTTGTATAGAAGGGTGTGTGAATTTTTCAATCTTTCTGAGGAGTCACGAGTGGATATATACGAGTCATGTGCATGAGTAGTGTAAACTCAAAAATTTTCAAATATATATCAGCACACGATATAACCTCTCTCTATGCCCATGCTTGAGCCCCCTTAGTGGGAAGACTCCTTCTCTCTGTGTTTTGATGCTTATGGTAGATTATTATGCTCGACTAACTTCTTTTTTCCTTTAATTTTTCTTTGTTTTTCTTCTAGTTCATGCTAACTCAAAACTCTTGGGGTCAAAAAAATCTGATGATGCTAGTGCATTTTTTTTTATCCCTCCTATACTGGCAGTTTTTGAAATTTGATACCAGTCTAAAACTAAAGAAGTTATTGTTTCCTTTTCTCTTATTTTATTCCTTTCTTTCTTTTTCCATCTTTGTGATTGAATTAGGACATATTGAGAACAATGTCTCGATTAAGTGTGGGGAAGGGGTAACTTTGAAGGGAATAATTGGGTCTTGAATAGATTGTGCTGGAATGAATTTTATACACTTATTGATTAAACTTGTTAATTTGTGAATTTGGACTTGATCAAAAGTCCCCTACTTACAAGTTCGCAATTATGCTTTAAAGCTGAATATGAATTGAAAAAAAAAATATAGAATAAATCTTGAAAATATACTCAAAAACTTATTTAAAATTAGGATTCATATTAAGGTAAAAGTGACTTAAGCAATGCCTTACTCACATATGTTATGGTTAGTATACTTAGTCAAAATTATAAGATGAAATCTAAGTGGAGCAAACTTACTTGCTATTTAGTAATGAAATATAGAGTCTAGAAGTAGATTAAAGTCTGTGGTTGAAAGTTAAATAGTTGTATTTCTAAGCTGTAGACTTGTATATTCTCTTTTCAAAAACTTAAAGAGCTTATTTAATATTTAGTGAAAGGACATATGAAGTTTATCACTTGGTGATTCTTTTAGAACAATCTCTTTAAAAATTTATGTGTTAATTAAATAATAAGAAGTTGAGTTAATATGGGTGGGCTTTGGTCTCTTAGAAGAGCAAAGTCTAACCTTGATATTAACTATACGAGCCTCTTATTCAAAAAAAAAAAAAACACACACACACACACACACAAATAAACAAACAAATAGAGCTGAAAGGAAGCAGGAAAAAACCCATCCAGAGAAAAAAGGAAAAGATAGAGGCTAAAACCTCCCACTTTGAAGGCTTATAAATTTTGGAGAGATTTAGATAAAAGGGAAAAATCTAGGGAAAATATGGATACAAATTACTTTCACTCTAGATTGTTATGCTTAGAGAAGTGGTTGCAGAATTTATATACTCATTAAGGGTGATGAAGTGTAACTGAGTCTCTTTTACTATTGTTTGACATTGTGGTTACTTTGTGACTCTGGAATCTACTATTAAATGGTGATGGTAAAGTTTGACTTACCTAGATTAGTCATAGAATATTGATTTTAGTATGCCAATTTTATTTATATGGTAGGTTAGAGCGATAGATACAAAGTGGGTTACTATGATCTAAAAGAATTAATGAATGCAATGTAAGCTTCAAACTTGCATAAAATTTTAAGTACATTTAATGATAGATTTTAATTGTCTTTAGTCGTTTGCTTGAGGACAAGCAAATGGTTAAATGTGGGGAATTTTGATAAGTGTCTTAAGACCCTAATAATTGTGCCTTATTGATAACATTTTATATGATATTTGTTGATCTACTAAAGAAAAGTATACTTATTGAATGAATTGTTCATATCAGAGTTAAATGAGGAGAAATTGAGATTTTTAAAGGATTGATGATGAAACGAATGAAGAGTTGATGAAGTTTAGAGCTTTTATTGCAAAGTTAAAAGTACACTACAAGGAGTACACGATCGGCGTACAATTATTGGAGCATAATGCAAGGAAAAATTAGATTTCCAAGGTTCACAACCTAAGTATACGAGTAGTGTACATTGGGGTCGTGTAGGGGGGTTATGCACGTTTGACAAGCATAAATAGTGTCGTATTTTATTATTTTTAAGAGGTTATGATCGTATTCCGTTTATAAACCCTAAAAGGTGTGTCTTGAAGAACATTTCAAGGGAGAATTGCTGCATGAACATCTAGAGTTACAAATGATTACTTTTGAGAGTTTTATCAATCATGCTATGTCTAAACTCTTCTAGATGGCTTGCTTTCATTGTTTATTCCATGGAAGAGTAGATTTTCTATGCCCTAGGTTTTGTGAAACCTTAAACCATGTATTGAATTTGTGTTGATTAATGAAATGTTGATGTCTTGAGTTTATTCATGTGATATTATTTTTCTTGTGATAATTCATGGCCAATATTATTGCATGTCTGATTTTGTTAGTTAGAAAGACATTTCAACTGACATAATAGATCATCCATGAATAAAGAATTTTGATGTTTCGCCTAGACATAGGAAGACTTTAAATTTCTACAATAACAATCAATCTTTGGTTAAAGTTCATGAATTTCATGCAATTTTACATTGGCATTAGTGAAAGAAGACATTCCCACTATCTCATGTAGGATTAGAAATCAATTAACTTGAAGATAGTAATTAGTTTAATCAAGAAACCCTACAGTTCAAGACTTGACTAGCTATTAATTAACTCTTATTATAAGAATTAAGGTTTAAGGTGGATCAAAATTAGGGCATAATTTGTGATATGACTTAAAACCAAGAGAAGTGCTAATATCATTAGTTTGGGTTCCTTAGTAATTAGAATTAGTATAATCATCTTGATAAGTCAGGCTAGATAGTAGTAAAAGGGAAATACTGGTACTTGCCCATAGATCCTTAAGGACGACACCCACGATTAATTATATGCTACAAGATAGGTACACTTGCCTTTGCTAGATTATAAGATTACAATGGGTTTTTTTATTTATTCTTGATACGATCAAAAGAGCAGACATCAAGGTTTGACGTTGTTGCCAAAGAACTAACAATATTAGGAAAGCTTAAGTAGCTGTTACTTTAGCCATTTATTTTATATTGTAATTTGTCTCTTTCTCCTCCATATTATATTATCTAACTCTAATCCACTTGTTATCTCTTGTAGTGCATGATCAGAAGTTCTTCATTGAAAATTCTCGATCTAGATCCTGAGGTTGAGAAGATGCTGCACAGGAGATTAAGAGGTATAATTGCCGGTACGTCTAGGTAATTAGGTATCAAGAAGGAGACACTGGATACAAATACTGAAGACGAGTTAAAGGTAGAGGATTTTGAACAAAAGAGTACTAAATCAGAGTCATCGGAGTTACTAGAAGGTAGCAAAGTGGAAATCCAAGAAGCGATCATGGTAGAGTATGATCCACTAAAGATAAACATGGACTCTGCAAGACAAATACTAGAAGGCATAGCTCCTATAAGTTTTAAATCACCAATTGATGCAAGCAACTTCGAGATAAAAGGGGTATTGATTCTACTATTACATCAGTATTGCAGTTTAACAATCTATCAGATGAAGACCCTATGCTCACATTCAAACCATCATAGAAATCTATAAGACTTGCAAGAGTAATGGGATGCTAGAAGATGTAGTACGAACTAGATTTTTCCCTTTCATACTAAGAGGGAAAGCAAGAAACTGGTTGATATTGCTAAGTCTCAAAGCTTTGACTCCATGGGATGATACAGTTAAGCAATTTTTAGACATTTTTTTCCTACCATGTAAGACTGCTAAGCTTTGGATCAACATGACATCTTTTGTTCAAAATGATGTTGAGACCTTTTATGATGCTTGGCAAAGGTCGAAGGAGCTGCTAAGAAAGTGCTTACACCACTAGCTGCTACCGTGGATGTAGGTGCAAACATTTTATAACGGAATCAACCCAATAACCTGACAGTTGGTTGATACATCGGCTAGAGGTACCCTAAACTCTAAGACCCTAGAGGAATCTCTCAAGTTGTTTGAAGATATGGAAAGAAACAACTGCCAATGGGGCAACAATAGGGGAAAACAAAAAGTTGCAGGGTTGTATGAAGTAGATGTGTTGACTATCTTAGTTGCTAAGATGGATGCGTTGAGTAAACAAATTATAAGCATCAAGAATCCATAATCATTGTTTCAGTATGAAGAGCCCAGTGTTAGTGGTTTCTACTTAAAGTAGACCGAGTAGATAGATTATTTGGGTAATAAGCAGCAGAATAATCCATATAGCAACATGTACAATCCGGGTTGGAGAAATCATCTTAATTTCTCTTAAAGCAATTAGAACACACAGAGATCAAAATTTGCACTTGGGTTTCAAATCCACAGTTGCCACCATATCAACAGATGCCATAGTTTTCTATTCCATCTCCTCAACAAGAAAAGAAGTCGAATCTAGAGGACTTTCTACACTGACATGATGTTTTTGCAATTATCTTTTGCTAAATGCTATAAGAAATACTACAATCCTTCACTTGAAAACTT